>JARJDV010008271.1:0-17983 GCA_030264675.1 Anaulacaspis nigra | reverse complement strand
GAATGTTTACTTAATCATTAATCATGTGCGCAAATAGCGTAATGAATTGATGTCCTCGCGTGTTGTACAATTCGACTCGAATCGATAACTCGGCTTAATTAATCATATCTTTTTATATCTCAAAAATTATTACTTATGAGTGTGTACGAATAAACATTGTCTATAAATACACCCTAAAACGCATTTCAACAATACATTCAATTTTGCAAATGAAGCGCCATAAAGAACTCACGCAGCGTGCGCGCAAAAGTATTTTAAAAATACGCGTCGTTGGCTGGGAATGAACGCGTTAACATAAATAGCGCTATTTTTAAGCAACACTTTTTGAGCGTTTTCATTCTGTGAAAGCATTATTGCCACTTGCGTACGTAAATAGGAATTTGTGTAGAAATTCGTACGCTGGCGTTGTTGCAATTAAAATTTGCCAATTAATACGGCGGCTACTCACGCGTTTATGAATGAGAGATCCATAACCTAGTTGCATCAGTTTGCACAACAAAAGCATTATAGGTACTTAATTACTTTGTTTGTGTAAACAATTGCGCTTGCGCCGGCGAAAACACAAACGAAATGAATTTTCTAGCGCATCAAAATCAATCAATCATCAGAAAGGCATACAAAACTCGCTTTGTTTATTCGTCCTTAAATGTCAAGTTCAAATGGTACTTATCAGATGTAAGAAAAATATGAGTACCACTTGAGTTTTTCAGCGAATTAATTGTTATGGATCATCTTCAAAATCTGAATCTGAAATGACTTTCTGAAATGCATTTGGCAACTGGGGGAGAGAGGGCAAGCAAAGATTGCATAAGTAAAACAAAATAAACGAACGAATTCGTAGAAATACGAAATTCAATCAGCCCGCTTCAACGTGAACGGCAGTGCGCACAAGGAGAACGTTGCTCACGTGCCGTTCAAGTTCTCTATTGGCATGTGCAACTCTATTAACAACTCGAGATTGACGTTTTTACTTTGCACTATTTTTACATTAAACATGCAGTGCGTGGTGCGCTCATTATGATTAATTTGTTTATGTCAACAAAACGCATATGCGACCCACGAATTTGTTATTGCAATGAAAGTGAAACATGTAAGCAAACACGCATGGCGTGTGGAAAAAGAAAACAACAAATATTCCTTTTGCTCCTCGGCTGTTATCAGCGATTATCGTGGACAATCGATTACGATGGCGCTCTTAGTGGCTTGTGTCGAATACTTCTGTTGCCAGTCAGTGCGTTGTTGACAGAGCGCGTCTGTTGGCACGTTGAAATGTAAACAAATAAATATAAATAAACGTCTGGATTGTTTATAAGTGTACCCAACTTCGTAAGTGTTTATGGACGTGTAAATTATCAAACTCAACGTGTAATTACGAATTATGTTATTTTAGCATCTTAATGTGGTACAGTAGCGACTCACTTGAGAGATGTCGTCGAATTATCTATCCTTTTGATAAATCAATTACAACGCACGGACGGATTCGCGCTCGAGTTTATTGACAGCAACAATGAATGTCGCGCCCGCTTTTTGCAGCAACTTTTGCGGGGGAGCACGAGCAGCAGAGAGAAATTGTTGAACTTTGTTGGACGGACCGAAAATTTTGCGTGGCGGCGCGTTCAATGAACGCTTTCAACTTGTCGCACGATTTGTCTGTTTGTGAGCGGCTCATCAGGCGGGGCCCCCCCGGTCATACGCGAAAAAACAACAACGCCACCCGTTTATAATCCTCTCACTGCTGCAAAAAGCGTCAAAATAAACTTATCGTATACAACAACGTAGTTACGTTTTGTTGCGATGCCAACAGATAACTTGGCGTTGTGTACTCGTTTTGCACTGTTGCAATTAGAAGCATCTTAAAAGGATTTGTTCATCGCGTTATCCTGCAATGAGAAGAGCGCGCCGTAAACTTTCTCTCAAAGTTTTATTTTGGTGCGCTTTCAAAGTTAACCTTGCACCTTGGTTTATTTGTAAGGTTATTTAACGAAAACATGACGCTCGTAGTCGCAGTCGTCTATCTATCAAAAGTATTAACATTTTGGCTATTTCTAGAACAATTCCATCAGACTTGCACATATTGGCAGCGACAAACTTTTGAGTCGGGCGCGTGTCGCGCTTGTTTGCATATGGGACACACATGCATCTAATATGGTCGCGCGCTGCCACACACCGATGATTATTTCGCATTTATGGATATTAGCATATGCAATAATAACAAATTGCACGCACGTATCAGACATGGGCGGCACTCTGGTGACTTTTCTCATTATTTTAATGACGGAGGGACCCGGCGCCCGATACGCTATCGCAATAATCGGGCCAGCGAGTATCAGTGGGGCCGTTTTGTCAAAATATGTCGTTGTTGCTGCGTTCGAAGCGTGGATTTTTTTCGGCGCCGTATTGCGGTTTGCATTGGCAGCCGCTCGGCGGCTATAAATAACAGAAGAGCCATTTTACAAGTAGAAAACACACGCCATGTACGTGCATGTGGTGCGCGTGTAATGCACTTTCGGATGGCCTGCTTGTCGCCAGGCTGCCCATTCAGAGAGAAGAGAATTGGTTGAATTGATGCCAGAGGCCTTAGCACAAAGCAGCACACGCACCAAACGCAGACACTTGCTACGCACATGAATGCACACTGATCCTTCCAGGTACGAACTCATGAAGACACGCTTTGTTTCAAATGCCCCTTGGCATCCCAGGCCCGCGGAAATTGCATGCCAGCCCCAGGAGTCAACGCCTTACATAATAACCCGCACCAGAAATTCAGCGTGTGGTGAAAAGAATGGGTACACGGTCGGGGTTTGGTCCCAGTCGACATCTGAATCATGCGTTTCGCAAATTTCGTGCGAACGCGCCGCGCGAAATGTAATCAATTAATGTAGGGTTATCACTTACCACACTAGCCATACGCATTGAAGATGGGAATCGAATTCTGCTTAGTATTCCACGCGATGTGGGTGAAGAACTGCAAACAATACTCTCGGCTCGAGGAGAGGATGTACACGTCGCTCGGATGTACAAGCACTGCGCGATTAAACCGTACGAGAACTACTTGCGCCTGCCTGTCCGTTCTCAATATCACATTGGCAAGATGGTCGACCGAATTCTGACGTCAGAGAGCCATCCTCTTTCCCCGCACGTGCTTCTCACCAGTGACGTCACGAAGTCGTCACGCCGCTTTGGATCCCCCCTTATCAAGCAACTCCTTCGCGATATTTTTGCTACTAACCAAACTACTTGAATTGCATTTGATGTTGACATTTCGTAGCAATGCTATTGACGCCAATAGTTTAACGCCATTTTGACGAAATATAAGGATAATGATCCAATTTGATTTGCTTTTAAACGCATATCGCGTGAATACAATGCATTGTTGCGTTGTACAACTTGCGTCATTTGCAATGAATGCAAAACATGTAGCTAGATAACAATGCGCGTAAAATTATGATGTACACCTTGAAAAATATGTCAGAGTCGCGCTGTTCGTAAAGGACACCCTAAAGGTTTTCTAATAGGGTTATCATTTGAAGGCTTCACCTTCGGGCGCGTGGGCTTTAGGTTTTGTGAATTCCATCGCTTAGCGTATTGATTTTTAATGCATAATTTGTTGACTAATATTGCGAAATGTTTGATCCATGACGAGCGCACGCAGTTGTCGCGACATGTAACGTAAAATAAAATAAATTGTAATTGGCAGCGGTGACGCATTCGCATGCTCCATTAAGCAGAATCTTTCATTATGTGCGCAACTTCATTGAATTCACGCCTACGAACTGAATGGATTCACATTGTGAGCGTGCAACCCACATATTCCAGAAAATGCATCCTGCATCGTTCCTGGAAAATGCGATTTTCCGCTGTTCAACAGAAGTTCCATCAATAGGGTAGTTTCAAGTATTTCAGCAGGATAATTTTCCAGGAACTTTGGTTAATATTTTATTATCAAACAATTTTATTTGTTTAATATAAGGAAATAATTTTAGCAAAGTGGTTTAATTAATAATATTTGCTATTTCATGCGCAAAGTTATACAAATTAATTTCCGGTTATCAACAAATAGCGTAGGTTTGAAATCAGTTCCAATCAATTTCCGGCTAGTGTAAGCAACGTGGCTTGAATAAACATTGGTTACTCATAGAACATACAAATTATCTAATCAAATACTTCAAATATTTCGTAAATTACGAATGATTCTAATTATTGTACTTTGCCGGAAAGTTTAATTCAATTTCGGTAAGACGCGCGCCCTCTTCGGATGATAAAAGCAATTATGAATAAATCAAATACGGGGCGCCTGCGCGTTTAAAGACAGTCTATTTGTGACAGCCAGCTGTTGTGATATTAGAGCATGGTTGATTGTTGTAAAATTTTACAGATTTTTGATCGAATCTAGAAACAGTGTATTGCATTTATTATATATTTTGCTCTTAGACTGCAGCTGCAATGACCATTCTGCCAGCAAAACGGGCGAGCCCCACCGTCGAGGACAAAACTGACACGACCACAAATGTACGTAAACACATAATATGTAATCTCGTTCGTTTCATATAATATGTGGCTCGCGAACTCCATGGGAGCAATTGCATATTATCAGTCATGTCAATATGAGATTTGGAATGTGCATGAAATAGTTGTATTAATTGTATGCTTGGCTAGGTGCCGTCAGAGCGTCGACGTGAGCATGGGGCTCATTCACAGGCAATTGCAGATCCGAGCAAATCAACGACGCGTAGACCGTTTCGGAGGTAAGCTTTGCAAAGGTTCTGCAGGAAAACAATGTTATCGCTTATATTTACATATATAGAAGTGCTACTCCAGAGCCAACTGATCATTGTCTAAGAAAACGTTTTAAGGAATCAAAACCCTCTAGACGAAAGCTAGCACGGGAACGTGAACGTTTAGCCACTTTGAGTGAAACACAAGCCGAGGAGGCGCAGGCAAGTACCAGTCAACCTGCTGATATTGTCAAAAAGGATGAGACTGCTGCGGCGCCTAGTGATAACGCTGAATTGGAAGATGCCACTGGTTTTAACAGTGAAGATGAGTATGGCGCACCAATACATAATCCCAGTGCTATAACTGATGAAGAGTGGAAAAATGTAAGTCAGCTTCTTAATCATATATGAATTTAATTACCAGAATATCCATTTCTAGCGTGATGCACGTTTTGCGCGATGCCTTCAAAAACTGGGCTTTGAAATCAAATCAATTCGGGATGATGGTGCTTGTCTCTTTCGAGCCATCGCCGATCAGATTTATGGTGACGAAGAACTTCATTTTATGGTGCGCTCCTCCTGCATGGATTACATCGTCAAGAACAAGGACTTTTTTGCGAACTACGTGACTGAGGATTTCGATAAATATGTGGCTCGCAAGCGTTTGTGGAATGTGCATGGCAATCATTTGGAGATTCAAGCGATGAGCGAGATGTACAATCGCACTATTGAGGTGTATTGTTATGAGGTGCAGCCAATCAACATTTTCAACAGTTCACGTATTTACAACAAAGACGAACCTATTCGCCTCTCCTATCATCGTATGTGTCACTATAATTCGATTTGCAATCCAAACAATCCGTCAGTGGGCGTCGGTCTCGGCTTGCCGCAGTATCACACGGTTGATTTGAATCGGCGTCGAATGATTGATGCGGTTCGCGCGAGCGAAAACACGATGATCGAGCAGACGATGCTGGAAGATAAGCTCAAAGCCACTGACTGGGAGGCAACTTATGAAGCAATCGAAGAAGAGGTAGCACGAGAGAGCTACATCCAGTTCTTCCGCGATGCCGAGAAGCGCCTTAAGCCGGAAAGCCACATGGCAAGCAGCAGTTCTACAATCACTTCAGGTGTTTGTTCCAGTCCTCGGCAGTCTGCACGACGTGGTTCGGTTTCGCCCAAAAGTTGTCAATCGCCACAAGGCTCAGCTTCTCCGAAGTGTAGTAGTTTTAAAGCAGCAGCTAAAAGTCCTACTGCAACGATATGTCATCCATCTGAACCTGCCGACCCGTTGCAGTCGAATGATAAGATCTTTAAGCCAACTTCTCCACAAGCTAATTTCTATGGTGAATTTGATGAAATTTACAATAACGAGTATCCTCAAACATCACGAGCTGATGTAACCACCGCTCGACGTAAGTAATAAAGAGTCACGTTTGAATCAAATTTGAATCGTGTTTGATTTTTAGAGGGTAGTAATTGGGATGATGGAATAATGGCTCAGGTCCTTGCTGAATCATGCAAGACCTATCTGGATGAACTGAAGCGAAATTCAAAGAAGCAAGGGTCACCAGGTCCATCGACATCTAGATAAAAATGTTGTTTACCTAGATTGAATGTTCACGCCCACCGAGTTTACGCTCTTATATTGTTTTCGTTGATACGAATTATTTTCGCCCATTGCATCCTTGGTATAGTATGACGGCTATTTTGTTACTTCACATCTTCAGAAAACAAATTCGGTTAATACACAAGTCGCCAAACTAACTTCACTGACTGCATCCGAAAACAATCGCAATCGAATAAATCACACAAGCTCTTGCAACTGGTGTGTTACTGAGAGTAGTGATTAGGTTTAGTGAGAAACACAACAGAGACACATGAACAATGCATAGTAGTTTTGCAAGATGAAATTTGGAAGTTGCAATCTTGGAAGAGATCAAAAATACGGTTCTGCTCTACTATGTGTTATTGCCTTTAATAACATATGGAATTATTCAACAAATGGGTTGATTGAACAGAATATTGATATTTGTATTATATTTATACATAAATTAATACTAAGATAAATAATAATATGATGGAAACATAAAAATTCGTAGAGTAGTAGACATTTAGGCTTTTTAAACAACGGAAACGAGATTCGTAAACGTATGACAACAAATGGAAACATCCGATTATTGAGAATATTTTGAGAAGTTAGAGAATAAGTTCATTTCGTTTTTAATTTCGTTCAACCGCGTTCGTTTGTCATTAAGTTTTATACATTATACTTGATTAGTCCAAGTATTATCATTGCTTCATTCTGATCAATAATAAGGAGAGCGATTCCTTATAGGAAATTTCTTTTTATGAAAACCGCCTAGAGTTTAGTGCTGAGATGATGACTAGGTTTAAGAAGTTTGCAATTATTCTTTAAATTATGGTTCGTTCATAATATATATTGTGATCATTTTCAAATAAATTTTGTTATCTGTTCTGAATAAGTTTCTGTTTACTGTTTGGTAATCTGTTAGCGATGTACAAGTTAATACTAGTAATTTACATTTAATTGTGAAATGTGCCATTATCATAAAAACAAATACACATGGCACTTGAAAATATTATGACAATGTTTTGATTGCAATCATGATGTCATAATGATAATTACAAATTCCCTTACTGAATCATGCAATACAATATAATGCTATAATTACATTAATATTTAGAGAAGATGTAAAATTATTTCTTATACATAAATATTTATAATAACCTCACAATTGAAACATGCTAGACTTAATCAAGTATTATGAAATAATGACTTTTTGGTCATTTTCAGACATGATGTAAATACATATTTGAAACTTGAAGAGATTATTTTTTATTATTCCAAGCTTAGAATAGATGTAATAGTAATAATGACATGCCTCTTAAAATCAAATAAATAAGAAATAATTTCAAAAGTGTGTAATGTTCATATAAAATATTAAACAATGCTATATTCTGAATTAAATCATTTTCTTGGGTAAATTTATCCTTTAAGGAGGTCGTAAACTTTCGGATGCTTTCGGTTGCATTCGGAGTTCTGTAATTCAAAAGTTTTGTAGGTGTCATTGAGGAGAAAAATGAACTCTTATATAACTTTTACTCATATTCATTGATATTACAAGTATTTTTTTACAAAATAGAAGTACATCTTTAGCTGTATATAATATATAGTAAGGCAATATATGTGTACAACGTTTTATTATAAAACTGGTGTTCGTTTCATGTGAAAATTAGTCTTAAACGTCTTTTATGAACCTATGCTAATTTGTCTTTTTGTTTGTAGTATTTACTGTAGGCCATGATTAGCATTTGAAGCATTTTGAATTCTCTGATTCCGATTTTTGTTGCGTTAATGTAAATTGTTCTTTATCTTTTATGCTGTTGTTCGAGTTGATAATATCATTGGCCAGTATCTAGAAACAAAATTGAGGTTAATTGACGTCAAAAAATTTAGAGAATAAATATGGCTTACTTCTGTTATCAGAGCATTTGTGGCTTCTTCAATATTAACATTTTCTTTAGCAGATGTTTCAAACCAAGCTGTGAAGCCTTTCTCTTCACAAAATTCCTTCATTTTTGCGGGACTATTGCAAATTCCCTCCTTTTGTTGGTCGCACTGTAAGCAACAAATAAGTAACAATAAGTTAATTTATCATAAAGGGTAAATGTTATTGACATTTACTTTATTCCCTAGCAGCACACAGGGTATTGAAGAGCCATCTGGGAGTTGAACTTTCGAGTCCAAATCGGCCTTCCAATTACTCACTGATTCGAAGGTATTTGCGCGGGTTACATCGAAGACAATAAAGGCGCCCACGGCTTCTTTGTAATAAACACGAGTCATATTACCGTATCGTTCTTGTCCTGTGAAGAGATCATTTAGTTTATCCAATTGGTTTTTGAAACATTATACGTGGGGGTAACATAGGCAACAATATAGGCCGGCAGGGAGAAACATAACCTCATTGGTTATGTCTATCAGTTTGTGTGAGTGCGTACCTGCGATATCCCATAGTTGTAGTCTTATCACAGTGTCAGCATCCCAGTGAAGAACTTTCAGTGCGAAATCAACGCCAATTGTGGCCCGGTAGTGTTGTGAAAAGAAGTCATGGACATAGCGCTTGATAATCGACGTTTTTCCGGAGCCCAGGTCTCCAATGACGAGTATCTTGTACAGGTGATCCTTGGTCGGTTTGGGGGCCGTTGTGTGATTGGACTGTAAGACAAAACCAGGTATGAATTAGCACTAAAGTTATCACGAAATGCGATACTGTTTGCATATGACACGACACGCATTGATCGATTGAGTTACAATCGATATCTATACGTATAGTTTAGGTTATGAATAGGTGCACGTTATATTTACTGCGACTTGTGGTAGATCCATGATGCTCTGCGTAAATTCACCCAGATATTATCGCGATATTTACATAATGCGCTTGTATTACAATGATACACGAATATCTAATTTCTTTCGTATGTGACTGAGTATGGTTCCCCCGTAGATAGTGGGCACTCTTTCGTCAGCATTTGTTTACTTTTGATGTCACACATAGATATTATTATTTGAACTTTATGTTTTCAATTCGATTTGCCTCCTTATCGTGCTCGACTTTACTTAGTTTAATTATAATTACTCAACTGCAGTTAAGAGTATTTTGAGGCAATGTTATCAACGAATGTCAAACACCCAAAGCGAATCTGCTATATGTTATGTCTTGTTTCAGACAACTATAGTGAATTGAGCTAAATAACGTTACCCCCTTGGCGTCGACGATAAGTTCACCAAACGCCGGCATTATTTCCAAGTTCTCCAATGACCTGGTGCGTTCAGCTAAAGCGTCTGCTTGGATTTGTCGAAGACGCTCCTGTTCGCTTTCAATTTGCACAATTTCAATGCTCACCGGCGATGTAACACATTGTGAATTGCTAGGAATTTCGTCCACTTCTTCAGCGAGATTTTCCGCGCTTTTCCAATGCTCACTGAGATTCGTCTCAGACGCGACTAATTCAAGACCTTCAGGCGAGCGTCGTGATGCGCTACTTTCGACCTCGTCACCAGCTTTTTCTTCACTCTCCGCAGATGAGACGCTCGGCGTCGAGACGCTTTTCGACTGGTGTTTAAGCTTAAACTTGCGCATGAATGCGCTACCGCTTTTCTTCAATTTCGACCGAGGATTGTCATCGTCTTTCGCGTCTTTCATTGCGGGGTGCGCGCGTCGCGAGCCAACACGGGGCAATAAGCGAAAACGCTCAGGTGTAATCAGGGTATTACCTTCTCCCACCTATAACTATTGAAAGCCCACTGCATCTACATATAATGTTACACTGAAATGGGATATTTTCAATGAAAATTTCATATACACTGAGTATGAAGTTGAGATTCAGCAAGTTCTTTCGTTCATTAATTGAATTATCAAGCACAAGTGTTGAATACACTGCAAGCTGTCGAGGAATGAAGCCACAAAGTCACATTTGTGGATGGAAAGATTCAAACCCCTACGGGTTTGTTGAAGCCATATGGGGTAAGTTGCGAATAAGTTCACTTTTGTGGATGTGTATCGATTCTTACCGGTATTGTTTTACAGGAGAATTGTTCATTCCTGTTTATGAAATGTTCACGTGAATGCTTGCGTGATGGGGCACTGCTGCTGCACTTTGAGTAAGTTTGATTCATTAATATGAATTGCGCCTCGTCCTCGTCGTCGTCGTCTTCCGGCTCGTGCTTGATCTGCATGTAGCGTTCCCGGCGTCTGGTGCGTTCGCCACGTGAACGTCGATTTAAGCGTCGCGTGCTCGCCGTCCCCGAGGAAGTGCTATTGCTACCATTCGACCCTGCCTTTGGCAACAACGCAGCGTTTTTCGTAGCGTCTTCGACCATGATAAGTTTTTATTTGCTCAGCGTGGAGAGCTCGAACAACGCGCACACGTAACGCAAGTTATCGAGAAAAGTTGATCAGTACGCGTTTCACTAGCGCGACGACTGCGAATGGATTCAATCGTATCGATGGTGTATACGCTCCGAGACACGACAGATAGACACGCGTATTGCGCTGGCTATTCATTCACTAACGCGCTCGCTTAGGCCGTCTATAATTGCGATGGATTGGCATACACACAAATAGATATTCAATGCACATCCACATCGTCGGCGGCGATCTATGATAACACATTGACTCATCGTCTATGCTAATTAAAAGGAGTTCCATGCGGCGCTATTGTCAGCGGTAAAATCCCGTAATGTACGATGCATACAATGAGGCGAACTGATGATAAGAAGTTGACGTGCCTTGACCAGCTCTCTTTGATTGGAAAATAACGAGAGCGTAATGCATTGAGGCGCATGTATTGGAAACGTGCTGCAAGTTCGGGCAGTGACCTTTTATCACAGCGATGCGATGTGATTAACTTTATAATTAGGCTGTAATCGACGGCATTGGCATTGCGAGCCTTGCAACTGCCATATAAATCACACGCAACGACGCTTACTTTTACATTGACGCGTGTTCAATGAGTTGACATGAATAATTGTTCATACTTTCGCAGTTAACCTACACGTGAATTAAAATGTATATATGAGTTGGATGGATTATTTATGATAATTGCAAACGCTTAGCAATCAATTAGATTCATAAATTAAACACGATATTATTTTGACATCAATGACGAATTGGAGCAATTATTAAATTTACTAGAGGAGGAAGTTATGAAATAATTGCTCATTAGAAAGCATCTTATCGTCATTGAAACTACCACTGATAATTCGATTTTCGAACAAAATAAGTACAAGTTCCGAGTCAATAAGTACAAAGAATTATTATTACGAGTCAACATTGGGAAAGGATCAAAACAATTTGGATGTGATATCAGCGATGTGATTACTAACATGGCAACAATGCTTGAATATCAAAAAGTATTGGTGATATGGTGTTACAATGTAATACCATGTTATGAATTTAAGTAATTGCTATCTTAATTTCGCCATTAACATGGATTACAAAGCCGAAGCTGTGCCAAAGTCAAGGATAAGCTGGACTACTTAAGAAGCAATTTACGCGCGAACAATTGAAATGCAAGGTCGTTATCACAATGCTCATCGATAAGCTATCAATTGTAACGACATACCATGCGCGAATATATGAGCCGTTGGAATGTTTTAAACATGTATCATCATCGGATTGTAATCAAACATATTACGGAAACTCAGCCAGCAAAACGTGATACGCATGGTACATAAAAGAAAATATATCGGAAAATGCTTATCGTCTGCGTATTGTTAACGGTTCTCTCAATATGTCAATATACACAAATACGTTTGATGACGAAGTAAACGAGAGGGCATTAATCGTACAATAAACACAGTGGCGAGTGCAAATAAAATCAACACGGATGAGTGAGAAACTTCAGCCAGAGTTTCGTATCAGTGCGGCGATAAATCGATGGGTAAATTGAACGCGCAATTATGTATGATATTTTTCCACACTTGAATACCGCTGTACCACATGCAATAAGTACTTTCAAGTCTACTACGCATTCGAAAACATAATTATAACAAGCAGTAATTTAATTATTGAGACGTTTGCACGTTAATTATGCGTTTTACATGCGTAACGCGGTGAAATGATAACTGTGCGAACGAACACGAGGAGGAAATATGAATACATACCATTTCTCAATGCGAATAGAAGAATATTCAAGTCAAGGATGAAATCCTGAATGCGTGGTAATCCTTGGCACAAAAAGCAAAAACACTGCCACTACAACTTACAATCCAAGCAAGAACGATGTGATATGTGTAACTGGAGATTGAAGAAGAGAAGAACCAATTGTCACCGAAAATGTATGCGCATTGTTTACGCACTCGTCCTTTGGCAACGCGCGCAAGAAAATTTTGGCAAATCGAACAAACTTGTCGCTCCTCTGGGGTGATGGTGGGAGGTAGGCACTTGATGGAAGCTCAATTACCCGGAGAGAATGTACCGAAGACTGTGGTGGGTGACAATTCGCCGGCTGAACGATTCGACTGGCGGCTCACTGCTTCGACACGGCAACTTTCACTGCGCGCCTTCGACGATCCTCCCCGTCGTTTAATGTGCGCTCATCGTCCGTGTCAGCTGAGCACATCGTTGATAAGGGACCGGCACGCACGTTCGACGATAAGACGCGCACGCACGCTAGACGCGCGTAAGCCTAATGAGATTTTGCTCGCATTTCAGGTGTTGATATCCTTGTTGTTTTTCAGCGCGCTCGCGTTATCCTGCCGATAAGTCAGGTTTCGTAGAACGGCTGCCTATATTCGTGAACGGATAGAGGACGCAACCTGCACGATTGGTATCAAAGTACGTTATGCTATTTGAAATTGAATAATACTTTACGTAGTTTCTTGTTTCAACAGCATTTGTACAATGATAGCGCGAATACTATCAACAATCGTATCACGCACATCGCTGTACCGAGTAATTAAAAACAAGTTGGCGTAATACGCAACGATTCTTAAGTAACGTATCATGTTCCGAGGAACGAACTTGTGCATTAACGGTAAGCACGGCAACAACTTCAAGCGCGGAGAGCTGGAGTGCATTGTGTATTGCAATCATGTGTGCAGCTTATTTAATTAAGTTTCGCCGTAGCATGCCTGTGATGCCGTGGACTTGGTGGTGGCAGAGTCCCTCGGGATGCAAATGCGCGCGCTTTTGTGATCAAAGCAGCCGTGAGAGACCAAACAGTCGGCGCGCGTCGTCGTGCCAGGATCCGCGAGCAGCGCGCCGCGACGCCGCTAACCTAACCGCCGCCGAGTCGGGCGCCGGAGCAGACCGTCGAACGCCGCTGCCGCCGCTTCGGGCGGTCGACGCGCGAAATCCGAACCAAACAAACATACGCAGCGCGTGCGGCAGCAGCAACTCGTGTTTTCGTCGTGTGCAACAAACATCCTAAACAAAATTGCGTTTTGCAATACGATTGCCACGCTCTATGGATAACGAGGAGGACAATGTGATTAAGTGGTGGACTTAGCCGTTCCAACACGATGTCACGAAGAAAGCAAGCGAATCCGGCAAAACTAGGTGAGTTTTTAATTTCGCATTCGCAATAATTAGGAATAACTTTTTGCAATGTTTGATGATTTTGAATCTATTGACATTTTCGGTGGTTATCTAACTGTGTGCCAACATATTATTGTAATATGGTTGATAACATGCGTAATGTGATTGAACAATGAACGTTTGGACGCTTTATGTGCAATTAGCGTTTTATTTCGGCGCAAAATGGAAATTAGTTATAATTTAAAAACTATATGGACGTGTGGCGTGTGCAATGCATGTGGGATTAATTGGCGAGTGGGGTGGTGGTGGGTATAGATAGAGGTGGCATGGTTCGAGCTATATAGGTACGTGGAACACGCGCGCGTGTGTAATAACATTGGGGGCGGCCGTGTGTGCGCTCTCCGAGGCGGCAACGGCAGCGGCAGCAGCGACGGCGGCGGCAGCAGTGGACTGGAGTGGTGTGCGCGCTGTTGGTGGTGCTCGATGCTATCGAGTACCCAAGAGAGGCGCCGAGGGACCGGGGGACGGGCGCACATCGGGCAACTCCAGCGCGCCGCGACGCTGCAGACGGGGAAATATGCGCTCCCATGATACAATCCCTCGGGAGTCGTATACCTCGCCCGCCAGCTAACTCTCTGCGCGCGCTTCGCCGAACTGCCACGTATAAACTACTAATATTACAGTTACGTATTTTGCTCTTAAAACGAGATCCTTCAATTAAAAACATGCACGCTCGTTTCGTTCGTTCGTTCGTTCATTCGTTGGCTGGCTGGGTGCGAGCGAGTAAGTCAGCTAACCAACCACTGCACCAGTAGCGCCGCAGGAGTAAAGTAAAGGACGAGCGCGTCGTCAATGGCAGGAGCGCGCGCGCGAATGTGAGGCAGTAAAGTAAAACAAACTCGTTGGCCGTCGTAACGGCGATGCGTTGGCGTCGCTTTCCTATTTTCCTCTTTTTTGGTCATACAGGCATGCACATCATTCCTATTTGCGCACGACGCATGTGTGGCTTTGCCATAATTGGTCATTGTCTTTGCGAATATCAAACATCCACGCTTTGAAGCTCTTAGGGAAATTGGGTTAGATTGTACCGAACAAATGCGTTGTTCCTTCACAGTCAAAGTTTCCTAATTTTTTTGTTTTGAGTACATATTGCAAAGTTTGCGCATAACGTGCTGTAACTTGTACGAATCTCCAAGGAAATTCGTCAAATCAGAAGGGAATTTGTGTAGGCAACGTCTGGAAACTTGCTAAAATGTTTTTTTCGCCATCAAACGCACGTTTGCCATCGTTCATTGCTGGTCGTAAGGTGACATATTATCCTCCTTTTTTATCGCGGATTATTTTTATAATAAGTTTTTATGCATATAAAAACTTTCTGCGCGAGAGGTTTACGTTCAATATTATTTTGTCCAAGTATCGAGAGATGTGGTTGTGTAAAAAGGAGGCAAATATTCGCGTTGGTAGAAATTTTTTTGCCATTTCGTTGTTTTGTTTGTATTTTATTGTCATTTTCGAGCACCTAGATATGGGATTCGTATACGTCTGGCAAGCGCGCGCTCGCTCGTTCGGTTGGCAGGTGAATTTTAACGTGAATGACGTTCCCGAGGGACTCGCTGTACCCAGAGTGGACCTCGGCGCAGACCTCGCCTCCCAGTGGGGATTTGGGAGTCACGAGGTCATTCACAGGCATCTCTTGCGATTGCTCGCGGCGACAGAGATGGAAAATTGTTATGAGTGCGAGAGGTCACGTATGAGTGAGTGTGAGAGCCGGCAGTGGCGGGCGGAGAGAAAGCAGCGGGATATAGCTTGGGTATTCCCGGCTGGATTCACTTGGTGTCTTGTCCTCGCTCGTCTACGTCACGATTGTGACGGCTGTGTGGGTTTTGCTATTTAATTATTGCAACAAAATCTGTGATTTGCTCGCCCTTGTGTCTGCTGTAATTTAGCTTACGTTTTTCTTTCGCTCTCGGCGAATTTAAAGTTTTAGTTTGATAATAGCCGAAGTTAGGTAAATCTAATCAGGATTAGAAAGGCTGGAATTAATTTCGTTTAAGGACTCCCTCATGGGTAATTCGTGTTGTAGCTTTCAAAATCCAGAAATATTTTACATGTACTTTTGGAATTCCGCGTGTGCCTTAAATGCCTACTTCTTGTTTAACCACTATTTATTGCTGGATTTTGCCTGGAAATCCTGGAAACCATATTTCGCTGGATATTGCTTAGCAATTTTGGTGGTCATTTGCTTTGCTTTCCCATAAAAGTATGATTTACTTAAATAGCTGCTCCCGTTTCCTCCCCATCCGTTGCTGCTGCTGCTGCAGCGTCTATGGATTGCAATCCGGGCGCGTTCCTCTCGAGGGTGCAATAAAACGATAGTGTGGCGACTAATGCGGGGTGTACGTTTGGGCTTTCTATTAATTTGCAGGGAAGATTTTATTAATCTTGCTGGTTGCTCGCATTCGATTTGTATATTCGTGCGTGTATTGAGAAATAAATGCATTTATAAAAGTAGATCGTATGGATAAACAAATTCGGGTCTGAAATGAATGCGCTACGGAAGGGGCGCATTACCCTATATGGAAATATATATTTTCCTTAATACGTTGCCATCCGTTTCCGGCTTGCGCGTTTCACATGCATGTATAAAGGCGGCGGAAAACGGAAGCCAAATATATGTCGGAAAATAATACTTACCAAGAAGTTCTATACGCATGCATATTTCCAAGTTAGGGTTAAATTTTGTATAGGTAAATGCATCGCAATAATACGTGATCCCTGGGGAGTTTGTCGTATTCTTGAAAGGCGCAGGATCGAATATGCGCAGCGGTCTAGTTGTCGTTGAGGTTATAATATAAGAAAATAATTTTCATATCTTTCGAACGATGGAATTGTTAAAACACTTGAACCAAATGTTCATAGTTGCGCTTTATTGCTTGGTTATTGGTACATGAAATGAAATTAGATTAAAATTTAATTACACAACATGAAATTATATTGCAAATGATTCGAACATAAAATAATAATTACGCGAATAGGTAATTATGAATTAAACAATTGCACGTGAATTACTATTATGAGAGAAAATACGAGTGACGCGCAAACGGAAGAGATGCCTGCATAAAACATCAGCGCATAATTGATGCGCAACGCAATGCATATTAATTGAAATATAATAAATCAGCGTGGCTGGCGATGGCGTTGGCGGTGGCGGCAACGGCGGCGAGTGATCGGTCAGCGCTTTTAGCGACGGATGGCGCCATGAATAATGCGGGCGCGTAATTGCTGCGCGGAAGAGGCGGCAAGTAAGGATACGTACGACACCGTTATGTGCAAAATGTGAAGAACACACACCACGCGTCGCAACCGCCGGCGATGTCGCCGTCACCGCCAGCGGGCCGTGTATCAGGTAACTAAATAATATACAAGATAAAGCGAGTGCTAGCGGGCAGTGGCGACGCAGTCGGCAGGCGGAAGAATGGCAGGGAAGAAGGAAGAAGGTGATAGCCGGTGCAGACTTAGCTTAGCATGAAAATAAGTTAGCAAAGGGATTGGAAGATTGCGCCGTGGCGGCCCGATGGGACCTACATAAGAAATGAGATAAAGTAACCGGCAACGGGTGGTGGCGGCGGCGGGGCGGCCACCTCGAGCGAAATTGTCATATTTCCATCTTCGTCTAATTAGCATTCTTGGAGTAGTCATTTCGCGTTGTCATCGTCGGCGGCAACGGTGCGCCGCCGACAATCCTAGTGGTGGTGCGCGCAGCACCCGTGGGAATTCCAATGCAACGGGTAAGCCATGCCACTGCCGCCGTCACCTGAATTTACTAACATATGCTTTCTCGCGAACACCGCCGCAGCCGCCTCGTTCCAATCTTCATTTATCATTTTTTTCGAGCGCCAACCGCCAAAATTATTAATTGTTTTCGTCGGTGGGAAAGTTTATTCGGGGTGAATTTTGAGTTTTAATTATGTTTGGTGGAATTTTTTTTTGGGCGAGTCATAAATTATTAAGACTTATCGTTTGTGATTTTATGATTTATTTATTTATTTATATTATCAAGTACCTGTAGGTTGAATTAGGGACGGACATTCGAATTTATTTGAAGTTGTGGTTATTCAGAAGCCTTGTCGTTTGCATGTTTTTCGCGCATTTCTTTGCCTTTGCCCTTGCCCTTTCCTTTGGAATGCTTTTCGCGCATTT
>JARJDV010008260.1:0-14302 GCA_030264675.1 Anaulacaspis nigra | reverse complement strand
GCGTACGTGTGCGCCTTCAGTTCGAATCCATAGTGAACGGCTTGCAATTGGCACTTGCATACGCTGCCGTATCCCGTATATTAATTGAATTTGTATATCATAATTATAAGCCCCCTCTATCCAGACTTTGATAAATTTGTATGTAATTCAACCAGGTTGTCATGCAAGTTGCCTAATAGCATAATTGTTTTTTTATCATTTTTATTGTTCAAAATTAATCGATTTATAAATTTTCATGCCATAATTACTTTCGTAATTAAAATATCGACCAAATGAAATTGTTTTAAGTCGGTTAAACGGTATGCCTTATATTTGAATGGATAATAAATAATTTTTTCATACGTGTTTGTATATCTTATAAACAAACCTGTTTGGGGATCCTTAGTATAAGAGTTATCTCCTTTACGCCGCACGAGGAAGATCCTCGGTTTCATTTCGAGCGGAACGGGTTATCTTTTTTCAAGATTAGATTACTTATGCGATAATAATAGAATATACAAGAATAATATTTTATTAATACATTTATCTCAAATCAAACATGTTATTTACTGACAATTTACTTAGGTCTAAAATTATGCGGATCTAACTGAATGTGATTACATATGTATCGGCACTGCAAGTAAAGGTACTATTCGTATTATCATAACCATATATCCGTGCATCCGGACATGCATTCTTAAAATATGCCGCATAGTTGATTGTCGATTGATCAGAGTTACAGTTTTCTTGTTGATCATGATCATTGCTGCAGCAGAATTCGTCAGTTTCAAACTTAGTGCATGCACTATCGCAAGCAATTAATTGATCGTTATTCACCACACGCAAATCTTCGGGGCAAAAGTTCATGCTTGCTTCGCATTGTACTCTTTTGCAATCACCATCACCTTTAATTGGTTCTATCTACAAATATGTACAATTTAGATGAACATTCTTTTCTTTTTATTAGAAAATTATTTTCAACGTACTGATGCTTTCGCATTCATTCCATAGACCAAGGAAATTTCATAGGAATCATTTCCATCATCAACACGGAGGGCGATCTCCACTAAAGTGGCTGGCGGTTCTCCGCTGTTACCCGCACATTCCAATCTATTACCGCAATCCCCAGTTAAGCAATGATTACCGCCAAAGTCGCACCAAGTACGTGCCCAAAATGTTCCTGCCCAGTCGTCTGTTGAATTTACGATTCGCTACAAATATAAGTAATAATATTGCTAGTTAATATTGGAAATAACATTAGTTACATACGGATTCTCCTTGGTCTAAAGTAAATCCACCATTTGCCAGTGCTTCTTTACCATCATTTCCGATTATTCCTATCCAGATTTGACCACCCATATAATTATGAATTTCGAAATTAACCGCATTGCCGAATGCAACGTATGTCGCTAAGAACACTAAAAGCTTCATATTTACGGTTTGCTATATAAAAAATAAATAATATGAAATGTTCTTTAAAATTTAAAATCGTGTATTTTGCTATTTATATACAGCAAAGTATGAACTTCATGTTATATTACTAATATTTTGAATACTTATATTATCAGCGTATTATTGAAAATAAACTGAGGGTATTTAAAGCAACAATTTCATGGTTTAAGCATATCATGTAGATTTTATAAATGAATATTCATCAATATACAAATACTAAATGTTAGTTATTTCACGTAGTACGTTGTATTATTCTATGGTGAAAATTCCTGTTTATTATTGTTATAGTGAATGTGCTATATAGAGCATTTCTTACAATATTTCTATAACAGCGTGTTTATTTAATACATAATTTACAAATATTACCAAAACAATTAAATAGAAGATACATTGTTTACTAGAATGGTGATAATTAAATATTTTCTTAGTAATTCTTTAATTATCATTTCATGATAACAATTCTACTGCTTTCGCAAAGCATAAATTACACATTTCATTTGAAAACAGGGAATAATTTAACCGTTATCTTAAATATATTATTTACGTGAACATTCGGAAATGGAAAATTGTAAAATTGTAAAAATTCGACGAAATGTAAGTATTGACGTCTGATGTGACTAATGTCAGGAAAAACATACCTATTGTTAATTTAACATTGTTTTCTTAAATACAACAGTGCTGTTTGATAACATAAAATAATTTTAGAACCTTTAAAAAACTCCGTCTTTCGTGCGGATTCTAAGAAATCTTTCATATATTCAAAATGTTCCTCCTTCGGGATGTTTTTAAGGAATGGATTAATAGCTGACATTGTATCTGATGACACATTAAATGAATATGATATTGTTAGGTGAACTTGTAGTTTTGTTACTTACTAATAAATTCCTCTTCAGAGTGAAATATAAATTGTTTGTCCTCAAATTTGATAATATGGGCAAATCCAGCATTCGTGACAACATTTTCCAGAGGTACTTTGGCATTTTCGTATTCTTTATACGGAAAACTAGTTTTACAATTCTTCATGTGGCATGACCATTTTGGCATTTTGGCTAGCAAATCATACACATCATTTAAATTTGTTCGAATAACAAATGTCGCCAAAACATCACCTCTGGGTTTTAACATCTCACGTAAATTATGAAATAAATTTCTACAAAGAGCTAAGTATTGCTAAATATATAATGTAAAAATTTATACATACCTATGATTCGGAATCCAATGAAATACGTGAAAGGATACGATATGATCGAATGCTTTGTATAGTTCTTTTGGTATGTGACATTCTCCCAAATCCACATTTCTGTATTTAATTTTCTCATGACTGTTGTGTAATTTCGCAAAATCTAATAATTCTTCTGAAACGTCAACACCTACAATTTGTTTCACATTTGGAAATTCGCGGAGCAAAATATTTTTAGTAACATCTCCAATTCCACAACCAGCATCCAGAATAATTTCATCATCAGAAATGCATACTAAAAGTTTTAGTGTTTCTTCAACAATTTTATCAATATCGTTCATTTGTAAATTTTTATTATTTGCGTATAAGTCTGCTTGATACATTTTTATGTGATAAATCTTAAACAATATTGTATACGTTTTCATTTGTATAATTGGCGTATAATTGTGAATTTTGTAAGCTATTTTATATATTATAAACAAGATATATTTTATATTAATTGCATGTTTTTTCGAGTGATTTTATCATGTTGTTGTTGAAATAACGAAGCAAATTCAATTAATTAAGTGGATTAATATCAAACAATCAGCGCATTTTTATAATTTCTTTTTATTATGTCTCATTTGCCTTGATATAAATATCTAATCTTAAAAATATTATATTTAAGTTGTTGTAAATATAAACTAAAAATATTTACATTAAAAATACAAACTTTTTGATCATTTTAAATGCATAAAATGCAAAGTGTAATGTAGAATTTCTTAAACTAAATACCAACCTAATTTAATTTCAGAGATTCAAAACTATATTCTTATTTTAATTTAGGTGCCAAGTACTTCTACAGGTAAAGTGTGACTCTGAAATATTTAGCCATATTGTAAGAATGTGGTTTTCATGTCGTCTATTAATAATTATAATAATATTATGATAACTAATTTATAACTTTCGGTGTCCAATCTTACGATGAAAGTAAAATCAAAACACGAGAAGTAAATAAATCTACCCATATTCGTTTGTTTGTATTTAGTAATTATTTTTCATTTTATAAATTAATTTTTTGTTATCTCATTAAGAAGTTCACTAAATATTAGTTGAATAATTGAAGCATGAAGAATGACTGTATTGGGGAATTGCATCAAATGTAGCGGCAGTAGAATCCACATTGTCATAGATACTGTGAGAGTCAGCATCAGTCTTCTTAACAAATACATCATCATCTTCTTCATCTGCATCCCACTCTTCATCAGGATTGGCATTGTAATGCAGTTTTCGATGACATAATTCGCTATTTGCGTTAAAATTATAGGGTATGTCCTGTTCGGCTGACGATGTAATATCATGAAGAACTTCGCACAAACGTTGCGCGCTGCAAAGAGGGGTCATGACTTCGCGAGTGACATTAAATTCATCGTTGTTTACTGTGTAGCAACCCAGTTCATTATTATAGTAGATACACTGCTTAAATACACAACCCCATAGTATTTCTGTACTTAAGAACGAAGTGCGCGTTTTTGAACATTGACCTGTCGATGCAGATGTTCCCTGCATAGTAGCAATTATCTCAAACCTGTAAACAAACCTATGTAGTTGAATGCAAGCGTGAATTTAATTTAATAGCTTGGTCACTTACCGTTTCGTTATAAGTTCCTTGGCAGAAAGATCGTAAAACGGACTCGTTGGCGTAATTTTGTGAACAATCTCCAATGGCCAGATGAGTAACCCAGTCGATTCTAGTGACAACGACTTAAGAAACGGCTCTTCGGGACGGCTCTGAACCAAGTACGCATTTATCGACGTGCCGATTGCGTATCGCCCGTTTTCATCACGTACGCGAAAAATGAGACATAACGTTCCATCCCGAAGACATATCTGTAAATCAAATAGTAATAATAATACTCATAATACGTAAATTTAGATATTTCTATGAGAAATTTATGAAGTTAAATAAGAACCTCATTCTATACTTACCACAGCTTTTTTACTAAATAAATTTTTCGAATACATCTGAAATGGTCGCACCATTTTTGCATTCACAATACTGACCATTGCCCCACATATAGCACATCCCAGAATTATTTGCAAACACATAACAAAAGTTCCCTCGGGACAGTGATGTGTTATGTATCGGGTGCCATATCCAATAGTCTGTTGAGTTTCGATACTAAACATCATGTAACCACCGAAACCAAGTATACCAGTCAAGCATGGTGCGTCAGTTGGTTGCTCTGTGTCATTATCACCATTCACATTTGCAATTAACATCCATACGATTGCAAACACGAACCAGCTCACGAGAAATGAAGACGCCAAAGTAATGAGTGTCCATCGCCATCGACTATCCACTATCGTATGAGCCATGTCCCGAATATACCTGTCCCACAGGGTACGCGTGCGCAGTTTATACACATTGGAGGAGCCGTTTTTCTTTATCAATCGCCTCACTAAACGTTTCGGTTGTCGTTGTTGACGCCTATTTATAAAAAATCAAATTTATTTATAATAACCAATTGAAGGAAATAGACCTGTATTTAATATTCTGCATTATTCTACACTAACTACAACTGATGTAGCCGCACTCTAACTGATCATATTATGAAATAATGAACACGATTTTGTGTGTTTTTTGATAAGATAAAAGTCAATTTCAATTGATATTTTAAGCATTTAGAGATTCTGTTAGTAAATTAAATAAAGCGTTTGAAAACTTATTATTATTTTACATAGCAAACATATCATGTATTATGCAACACAATCCGTTCCGAGTTAATTATATGCAATTTGTTTTCATTAAATCACAATGCTACTAAATTGGATTGTGCAATCGAGTCAAGTATGTAAACAAAATTTGAATACAATATCTACTTATTTGTATTGATAGTAGAATAATTTATATCTGAATATGAATTTAATATTACAATATTTATGATAATTTGTCAGGTAATATAACACTTCATTAATTATAGTAAATGATGGAATTCAGTTTCTCTATTTGCAATGTTATTCTATTTTCCTATTTGTTTTTATTGATCACGTAGTCTTTATGTCAGTCATGTAAACAACACACTTTGAAACAATTGTTATTACTGCTTATATTTTATAACTCTTTTATTACCTTCTCTTTATTTTTAGAACTTTTCAAAACATGTTACAAAAGAAATACTTTTGATGCACCCAATCAATAATATCTATTTCTATTTATTATATATATATTAGCACTTTATAATACAAATTACTTATACTCTAATGAATGACAACAAGCTCTAAATTTATTATTAAATATGATTATTACCTAAATGACTTATAGGATGGATATCTCCGATAATTACATCCGTTTATGCAAACCGGAAACTCTGATAATTCCACCTCGTTACCGTCATTCTTCAGCTTTAGTTGAGATACCTCCATAGTGGGTGACTGTTCTTCAATATCAAAATTAAAATCAACTTGTTGGGCATCGTGAGCGCCCACATCTACTTTCAGCACCATTAAACAGACAAGTCTCTAAATTAACAGAAATATTCTAGGAATTCACTTAGCCAAATACTTAATTGTTTCGACGCGCTATTTGTTTTGTTAAGCAGCATGCTCAAACAGTCAACCGTAATGCATCGGTCACGCTTGATTACTAACCAGTTAACTCACAACTCTAAATACAAATACTGCGCTTAGTTTGTACGTTTCGTTAAAAGAATGCGTCATATAATCAAATAGCTTCTCTAGGTTTTGCTCAATTCATTTAATGTAAAAAGTAGGTTTACTGGTAACTAAACGAACAATGTTTTACAAACAGTAAAATGTCAACATGTCAAGATTAAATGTTTTATAATTATTTTGTATGTGCCTCAATGTGGTGAAGAATATCACCGCGTTGCGTAATGGATTTAATGCACAGACCTTGAACGACAAACTCACACGGCCTGACATGAATTTATAATCAGTTTCGTAGCTATAATTATAAATGTGAGACGAAACAAATTTGTTAACTATATGCTATGATGATAACATTATGTTTTCGTTTTTTTCTCGTAAATCAGAACCTAATTAAGAATAAGTAACGCATTTAATTTAACTTATAGGAATTAATATAAATTAATGATATCATCATCATATGATAAAGGTAATTCTTTTGGTAGCATTAATAATAATAACTTAATATTTAGTGCTTTTGTTCGGAATGTTGATGTGAAATGACCGACGAAAACAAAAGTAGCAATGCAATTAATTAGCTTTAGTATAACGAATAATATGGGTAATTTAAGTAGAAGACCGTTTCAATTTTGATAAGATAATGCGGCATCCTAGTATTACATACGCCATTAGTTTTTGGGATTGAGTACATACCGCATATTTCTCTAAATATCGGTTGAAATTTTACGCTTAAGGTACGATCTTAAGGTACGAAGATAGGTAACAATATAATGTTTTAAATATTTGACTTTTTAAGGACTGCCGAATGAGTTGTTATTTCTAAGGAAATTTTATACTTTGCGATAATCTATAAAATATTACTTATATTCCGAAGGAAGCATTGAGAACAATGGTTTTGTATAAAGTAAGCCGAAAGATGACAATAATAAGGTGAATTATAATTACCTACAGTTAACAACTGCATATGGTAGGCGCATCATCACTTCCATGGGGGATTCCGAGCCGACAGGGAAGTTCATAGGGACACCTCACAAGGGGGTGAGGTGGTCTCACCCCTATTATGGAACGCAGTTGCCAATAAACTGCTAACGCAGCTAAGTATGTCAGAAAGGCGCCTCAATATGTTATCGCAATTTATTGAGGGTGCTCTGGCCAGCCTTTAAGGTGATAATAGCACTTTTTGTATGCAAAACGGCAGTACGTAAGAGTTGGGGCTTAAACCCTAAGATCGCCCCAAAGCCATAGTTAGACCAACACTCTACTACGGTGTCTTCATCTGGTGGATGGCCTTGGAGATGAACGTCCATATAAAGAAGAAACTGCAGAGAGCGGAGGCACGCATGACTACAGGGGTTACAAGAACAACGCTTATCAAGGCCCTTGAGACTAGTCCTAACGCCGGTTGATCTCAAGGGCAAGCAACTAGTTGGTAACACGGCGCTCAGGGTCAAATCAAATCGATGGGCACTCCAGAATGTCAGACAACACCGACCGCTGCGAAGGCGGATACCACCTACAAACAAGTTCCTCATCCGTATACCGACAAGTGATGTGGGGACAGAAACAAGATGGAATTATTGTTATTATTATAATTAATAACAAATTAATTATTATTATTATTATTATTAATTATTAGACTAAAAATTTGTTCTCGAAGCACGGAAGAGGTGGGGAAGCGACTACAGCTCTTTGGGCACCACGCGCATCTGGCCAAGATCTTAAAATTCTCTTCCTAAGTTACTCTGATATGAGACTCACGGGACTCACGAGGGATCATCATAGGGCACTGCCACCACCCAGGTCTAAAAAGGTTTGGCATCTCCAAGCAGGACTACTGCAGATACGGAGAATAGGAAACTGCGAAACACATCTTCTGTGAATGCCCCCGGCTGAGTGTGCAAAAACAGCGTTTCTTAGGCCGCCCATTCCTGGAGAACCTTTCTGAACTCGAAGCGATACAGATGAGTTACCTCAAGGGATTTATAGGCGACTCGATGGCAACGCTATAGGCCCATGCCGCCCTATATGAGCGGAAGCAGCCACTCTCACCAACCAACCAATCAATCAACAACTGAATATATCTAGTATGACTTATGTTAACAATAAATGAAAATTATAATCTAATCGTAATATTAAAATATAATTTTCAAGTGTTTAGTGTTGGAGTTACAGGTATAAGGTAGTTTGGTTGGGTTTTGGATAGGTGCCTGAATAGAATATGAACTATATAGGCATTTATAGAAATATGTAACCCATTTGACGATAAAAAATAAAATTCACTATCAATTTAAACATAAAATTTTTTCCGTCCAACTGGTTGCCTATGTTACATTCTACTTCCCAAATAAATCATATTTGGAATGTTCTAATAAAAAGCGCAGTAAATATTTTAAAAATAATTTATAATTCAAAAATAGTTATTACACTTGATTAATGGGAAATAAATACCATAAAAATATTCTAAATTTCTTATTTTATTAAAATTTTAGTATATATTTAACATAACTCAACAGTTAGATTTAAGTGTGAACTTCACTTTCATTTGCTGAACTGCAATCATGAAAAGCGTATTGTGGTTTTACTTCTATATTGGGCTATTATGTGAATTTACACATAATTACCTAGCAGCTCTTGAAATTACGTTTGTTAATAACTATAATACCCCAGGTCAACTATTCATCGGTGGCCGTGTTCGTACACGACCAAATCGTCCAAACCAACCTCAGAAACTGATAAATCCAAAATCGTTCTTTCTGCCGAATAATGCAAATGGTCAAAACGTAAGGGAAATATAATTGTAATTTAATATTTTAATTAAATAGGTATATACATTTTTTACTTCAGAACCGTAAAACTATAACACTTCCGGATGATTGGGTTGGCGAATTTTGGGCAGGTACCGATTGTAATCCCAACACATACAAATGTGCACTGGGAGAATGTGATAATGCACCAAATTGCAGAGTAGCGCCCCAACATAGTATTACGTTTATTTCATTTGAAACTCAACCAGAAATGAATAGAACAAAATACAGCATTAACAACGTTTATGGGATGAATCATGTTTATCGCGTAAGGAAGGCATCTTTTAATACATTAGAAAATATAAACGTCAAGAATAATTATAGGTCGAAACAATAAATGGTACTGGTCCAAAATGCGGAACAATTGAATGTGATTACGATGAAAACGCTAAATGTCCCGAAGGATATAACGTTGGCAATGGGCAGAAAAACAGAATATTATACGGTTGCAAAACTCCTTGCTCCTTATATTTTTGGAGAGATGCTTGTTGCAGAAATGGCAAGTGCGGAAAATATTCTAAAGACCTTCCGCTATTTAGCAAGTTATGTCCGGCCGCTAAACATATGGACACCGATAAAAATTTCAATTTATGCACAGCTAATAAGTTTAGAATTATCATTGGGAAACCTATGAACCCGAGGGCACAATAATTATAATTGTTTAAGTGTGGTTTATTACATACATAAACAAGCAAATTAATTCAAATCTCTATAGTTTATTGGCCTTATCTGTTTAGCCAGAATCCTCAAACTTATTGACCTGAAATATTTATTACGCAGTCCAGAAACACACCTACGGCATTATTTAAAACCCTTTTTGCGTTTTTTCCACAAATAAATATGAGTAATGAAATTATTTAAATATTCACAAAAAATCAATAAATTATTAAAAAGGAGTTCCAATTATTTTAATTCATTTATCTGAGTGCGTGATGAATACAAATAATTTTGTGAAAATTGTTATTTCTCAGAATAATGACATTTAGATAATTAATATTATGAAGATGTACATATAGAGAGAGAAAGAGAGAGAGGATCCGAGGTGAACGCGCTTTTAGTTTGACTGCAAATGAGGCAAAGTTTTACATTTAATTAATGTTATTAAATGTGGGTGTTATAATTTACGTTAATCTTCGCGTGATAAATAGGACTTTAGTTCAGTTGAAGATTGCCTTGGAAGTAAACAAAATTTCTGTTAAGTGTTATAGTTTACCAAACAATATAAAACATAATTACCTGATAGGAGCAAGATAATCAGTATTATCGCATTATTCAACAAACACTCATCAATGGAAGATTCTCCACAAAACATTTGAAATTAAAGAGTTAAATCATTGGGAGATATCAAAATGTACAGGTAGTTCCATGGAAAATTGAACTTTAAAGAGTACGTAAATCATTTTCTGTTATAGACGAATTCTAGAAAAAGATGGACATTTTAACATTTCAATCAAACAAATACCAAACAAATACAAGCGATTCGTAAAAGACTTTGAAAATACTTTAATACTATCACGTTGGCGTTGGATATTGTTGATGCTAATTCTAATAAACGCGTCGTGCTGGGTGTTTTTTGCATTTGCTTGGATGACCCTTGCTTGGTATACTGATGATTTATATAAATCGGATGCAGACCGCGATGTTTGCATCATAGGCACAAGAAGTTTCACCGGTTACTTACTTCTAAGCATTGAAACACAAACTACAATTGGCTTCGGCGTTATTTACCCTGCTGATTGTCTACATAGTTGGATAATCCTGGCACTGCAGGGCATGGCAAATCTTCTCATTGAAGGTATTCTTGTAGCTGCCGTTTATGTTAAAATGTCAAGGCCAAAACGAGTAGCAAGTTGCTTATTTTCAAAAAAAGCAATTGTATGGTTAAACAATACCTGATTTTATAATATTTACGTAATAAGCTGAGTCTTTTAAGATTACAATGAGAGATGGACAACTTTGTCTGGCATTTCGTGTGTGGGATTATTCTGGACGTTTCTGGATCAAAACTCATCTTAGTGCACATATAATTGAATATAAAGCAATTCCGTCGGTAAAGAAATTACGATTGGTATCGACACCCGAGTGTTCTCTTGGTCCTGTTGATATTGTTCATATTATTGATAAACATAGTGCGTTGTGGAGTTTAACTGCAGAGGATTTTCTATGCAAACGGTATGCATATTGTTTTTTAAAGTTTTCTTGGATACGCTTCTTTTGTAGTTTCGAAATAATTTTTAGTATTAACGGAGGATCAGTATTAACAGGACAACCATCACAAATGAACAAATCGTATACCAATAGTGAGATTCAATGGGGTCGTCGGTATCTCAATTGTATGAAATACAATGAAATGTTATCAGCGAACGAGGTCGATGCGAGTAGATTTGATTCAACGATCATGTACAATACTCCTTTGTGCAGTGCTCAACAGTTAGATGCACTAGCCAAAGATTTAACAATTAATCAATAGATTAAAACATAATCTTAATACACATTGAAGCTAAAAGCTAATCTTTACGAAGAACTTCCCGTCGGTTCCATGGTGTAATTGTTAGCACTCTGGACTCTGAATCCAGCGATCCGAGTTCAAGTCTCGGTGGAACCTGGCGATCTGCTTCTTTTGAAGCAATTTATTTATCAACTTGGAAACATTTCTTAAACAGTTTATGGCATTTCTGAAACTACTTACCAATTGCTATAAATTTCAAGTTTAATATCTAACGATAAATAAAATATGTAAATTAGTAATTAAACTGTAAAATGACATTTAAAATCGTTATATGACAATCGATTTGATAGAGAATAATAGCAAAAGGCACTTAAAGACTATTTAATGATCTGCCGTTCTGTTTACAATTGGAAAAACTTTATCACTTTCCGGAAAACTTGTCGTCAATAACAAGGAAGCTACGAGTTTACTGCACGTAAATTCTACGTGCAGATAAGTTAGCGTTCACACAGCAATTGATTGTGTATGCAATGATTAATTAATGAACGTAATAGTCCTCATATAATATCGTCTTTTGCGGTGTTACGGTGTTCAATTGCTTCCACCTCTGCTGTTATCACATAACCGCCGGCCAGCTTTCATAAATCATGGCTTGCATTCTGGATTGGTTCACAATACGAATTTGCTTCAGAAGAATGAACGAAATGCGTTCAATAAAATGTTTATGCATTACGTTTGAAAATGAAAAAACCTAATGATTAAATCAAATTTTTTATATTACTTACTGCCCTTATTTAAATAAGATGCAAGTGGCGAAATAGCGCAAATTATGGAAAATAAATTCTTCCAAATGCAACGAATTTAGACCTGCAAATAAAATACAACTGCACTGGTTATTTGGTTGCATATATCTAAACTTAATAGTTAACTTCGTATGATACGGTCATGAAGCGTATTTCCCATTTCCCAACTTTTAAACCTCTGAGAATGCAAACGAACCTTAAAAATAGACTTATTATTTTTTATTTTTAAAATAAGGAAGTGCCAACTTCGAATGGTGCATCACGATTACAGAGGTCAACAATTTAGCGTACTTGTCCATCTATAATTTGCACTTTGCCAAGAGAAGGCCAAGTTCAAGGCAGTTATCTTGTTATTGAAGTTGTAGGTAAATATAGTGCAACAAATTAAAACTTTGAACGCAATGCAAATTTGATCTGGTTTTATTTATAACTTTGTGTTCGTATAAAATAATTACACCTTTCCCGTATGTTTACGAAACTCTTAGTAAGCTTATTAAAATGGGAAAAATAATTTGTAATTAAAGTGATATTGATTAGAATAGCTCAAAGCGTCAAGGATGCTCTGCATTAATTAGCTGCATGTTAATTAATTTATCAATGCGATTAATTAGGAATGTTGCACGTTATCTCACCGCTAATTACGCAGAGCACTGGTGCTAATATTCCAACTTTAAATATTGGTATTTCAATTGTTACCATTACGTGATAAAATCATAAAGAAAATAGTATTATAAGAAAGCAGGAGTGTCAGAAAGTTAAGTGCACAGAAATTTTTCATCTCGTAGACGGCGTAAAGGTTTTGTCATGCGAACGAAACGTATGTAGACAGAGCACATTGTTAAGAATAAATTGAGTGCTCTGCTTCCGTTGCTGCTTTTTCACACACTCAGTTAGTTTTTTGACTTATGATCAAATTGAACGCGTCTGAGCGAATCATTTACAATCCATATTGAACATATTGCTGTCGCATAAATCATTGATTGTTGATGCAAACCCTTAACATTTTATACGTCTCTTAAATTATTATTGTCTTTTTCTAGTAAAACCATAGAAACTTCTTTTGAAGTAGTGTTATGAAAAAGAGAGCTCAAACGAGTTGATACATAAATCATATTTGATGTTTCTCAATACTTTACTTCATGTTATTCGAGATGTGTATGAAATGTATGAAATGTAAGAGAAACAAGCAACTGCAATTGAAACTTATCGATAAAACTGAATTTAAGTCGGATTTCAAGTTTGCTCATAAATTTGATGAAAACTTGTATTGAACTCCGTTTCTATTTCAATTGAACATCATCTAAAATTTTTCAATTAAATATTATTACGCCCCGTTAGATCAGTTGAAGTTTTTAAAGAGTAGTTGGTAGAGGTATACAGTCTGGTTTACTAGGCCAAATACATCATGCAATGCTGTAGTTTATAGAATTTGCATGTGGATTTATATTGTCACATAGATCAGAATATAAATTGAGTGTAAAGTGGAGCGTTTTGCTATTCAAATATTATAATATCAGTTTAGGCGGAGAAAGAGCCCATCAATATTCCCGAAGCTCCTGTCACCTTCAAATTGAACTCAATTTATTATATTCATACAAACTTATCGTTGATCATTATATTTGAAACAAACCTAAAATTTGAAGCAATCTAGAGTGGAGTAAATGTTCTTTTATTTTTCGTTTGACTTTAACAATATATCTTTAACAATTCGATACATTGGGCAGTAAGAAATTCCATGTTTAAAATTTGACCTTAAAAACAAAACCTAAACCAAAGCCAGACGTACAAATTTTTTACCAGTTTTTCTGAGATCTAATAGATAGTTAGTAGCCAAGAGACTATAAATTGAAATGATTTTATTTAAACTTAAATATAATTTTGGTATTTTCATAGTATTATATATATATATATGCAATGAGCCCTTTTTACCTTTTTTAGGTGTAGGCTTTGTACCAACTTTCACCCGGCCCGACCCGGTCTCGTTGGT
>JARJDV010008256.1:0-14681 GCA_030264675.1 Anaulacaspis nigra | reverse complement strand
AATTACTAAATAAACGCCTGTTTCCCCTCCCGAAATACACGTGTGCGAATATGTTTTCACAGGCGTGTTTGTTGAGTGGCCTACATTGGCCCCCCGCCGCCGTCACCCCTCGCGTTTACCGGTCTGTGTACCAAATATACAAGGATTGTTTGTAAATTTTCAGGATAAATATCTCGAGGGCCATTCGGCCGCGAAACTATGCGTCGCGTTCGCCGCATATCGCAGGTAGCAGCGTAAATACGCTCGCACATTTTCGCGTGCGTCCCGTGAAAACTGAAAACCACCCTCGTACTTTGTACAAATTGAACGCCAGCATTGCCGGCATCAAACCCTCGGTTGCTCATTCATCGTTCCGCTTGTTGTCATAGTGCGCCTCGGGGCGATAGTGCCGCTACGGCATAGGCGGCAGCGACGGCGGCGGCAATGCATATGCATTCGGCGCAAAACAATCGATAACGAGTGCCGAATGCTCCACGCGCGTGGAATGATCGTTGGTTTATTTCAAGTGCGGACACTTTTATGAATATATCAACAAATTTATGTGCGCCAGCCAATCCCGGAGGACAAATCGAAAACGCTTTTTGCACTCGTGGATATTTGCATTCGAGCGCCGGAAACCGTACCGAAAAGCGCGCGCGCGCGCAATGCACAACCGACCATCGAACCAACCCCTCAGTAGTGTCATACAACAACAAGAGATTCGCTGCTCATTCGTCCTGCTTTTATTTTGATGATGCTCGCGCAATGTTAAATACACAGCCCGGTTTTGTTTCATTTTTTCGATCGGTTTTCGTCAATTTTTCATCAGTCGCTTTTGTGTACACTGCTGCGATTCATTACAATAGTTTTTGCACTCGTTATTTACCGAGTCATGTGCGCTTTTTAATAACTTCTGCTCGATGCGCGTCCTTTGAATAGACACCCGTCATTTTATAATTACGAGATTAAACATGAAATAACTCTGGCGACTTTAATTGTTAAACTTTTCCATTCAACTCTCGCCGTCTTACGTTGCGCGCTTTCGGCTTTGTTTCACGACGGCGGCGACGGCGTTTTGCACGTGCAAAGCGGCTTGTAAGTGCGCCGTTTGGCGGTTTTACGTGCTTGCAGATGTAAGTTTCCGTTTTTATTTCGCCGCCGCCGCCGCCGATGTCGTCCTCGCAACGACGAAAAAATGTATATAAAGCGAGCGCAGATATGAAGAATAACCGTCACGTTCCCACAAAGCCCGTACACGCACAACGCACTCATGTAAATCGCAGCCAGCTGGCAGTGTGTGAGCGCGCGGAGGCGGCGTACGAAAGCGGTAACCACCTAATCGTAACTTTGTTTTGCAAACATTATTAGTTGCGCTTGTTCGTTCATACATGAAGTCATAAAAAAGTTATTTCGCTACTAGTAGTGCGGCTGCCACAGCGCGCGAGCAGCGGATGCGTAGTGCAAGTTTATGTACACAGTCGGCAAGTGTGATCGGTTCGTTTCTTGCAAGAGAGCAGCGAATTTATATATTTTTTGTATGAATATTTCGCTTCAGTGCCAATGCGCGCGTCCCGCCGCGACGCGCAGACAGCGTTTAGGTGGATGGCTTGCCAACTCGTAAAAATGCGCGCTGCTCGACGAAAAGAAGCGCAATGTGCTCAATGCCAGCGCTAACCGTATATGATGTGTGCATTCATCGCGAGTTTATTCTTTTCGCTACAACATCCGCAAAAAACTAAAGTATCCTGATGATTTGCATAGAGAGCACACGTACATGCCTGATATTAGTAATACTTTGAATCCTGTCAAGAATACGATTAGAGTAGCTCGTTAGAGATGGTGTTTCCTTCCAGGATAGGTGTGTTAAACACGCACGCAGTTGTTTAGTTGGCTCGCTGTATGCTCGTAAAAGCACGTACAATTTTTCACCTTTTAAGTAATAAACCGCGAAATGTGTGTTGAGCGTCCCCAAACACACGGCTCGTGCTCATATTTGCGAGTAAGTACATAAAGTTGCCGAGAGGAATTTTTGCTGAATGTGTGTTGTTTGGAAGGCGTCATGGTAGCAGGCGGCGGCAGCGGTGGTCGTGGCGGTAATAAGCTGCTGCTGCTGCTGCTGTGGGGGCAACGTGTTAGGGAAAATGGGGGACCACAAGCACTCTCGCTCGCTCACATATCCAGCCTCGACAAAAGTAGCAGCACTGCGGCGGCCGACCTCATTTAAACTAACAAACTCAAATGGATAAATGCAATTAGTATTTTTTTCGCGGTGAGGTCGCGTGAAATGAGGATGAATGAGTACGTAAAGTCAGCGGCAATGAGGACATACGAGCGTGCGCACCTCTTGGAGCTTTATTAGCACGCATTATGCCGGCGTGCACTTTGCGCATCTCTTTATTCCCCAAACTTCTCTGTGCGCGCGTGGTTTGACCCTGGATAATGAACGCCGAAACAACAATGCCGCAACACGAAATGCGGTGGTGCCATTTATGATTTATCAGGTCAAACCCCGCAGCACTATTTGGGTTTCGCCGCGCCCAAGGGGCTTCCATCGCCGCACGTAACCGGACTATATGGGATACCGGGGGGCCGCTTGGAAAGCCTGTCTGTCTTCAAGTGCGCCGCACCGTGACCCAAACACAAATCTTTGTGCATCGCTTCGGGGCAGTAAATAGCCGCGTCAACAAAGCACTTGCCACCCCCCGGACATGCAAAACAATCATTATTTATATTTTCAAATATAGCGGTGCGCCGCGTAATAGACCAACCACCTCCATCCGGCTAACATGTGTCATAAATGTCAACGTGCGGTGCACCGCCGCATGCTAATATATCAATTTTCGACGAGCGCGCGCGTTCGCACATCAGCGCTAAAGTGACATTGCCGATCAAGAGGGGCGGCAGAATAAAAAAGTAGCGCATGCTAAGCGAGCTAGCCGACGCTCCGTGTCAGTTTCAAATTAACATTTTGCTGACCTCCCAATATTTGCTCGTGTTTCAAAGGTAATTCGTCCATCATGTTCTTTTGCATAGCGCCGGCGGCGGCGGCGATGGCGGCAATAGCCATCCTGATGTATCGTTGCTGTTGATATATGAAACGGCACGTCTACCTGAAAAGTTACAACCGCGTGTGAGGTGAGGTGTTCGCGGGGGGGCGGCATACTTCAATTGGCCGTATGAAATACGAGCGTATGCATAAACTGATATTTACGTACAGACGTGTTACAAAAACCGCAACTTGGCGTTTTCGTTCTTGCGCATAATCGCTTAAGACGAGCTTTATGAAATGCATTTAAATGTGTAACGTAAAGCTAATTAACATAGTGACTTCTGTGAACGATGGTGTACGACCACAATTGCAATTATATTTAAGCCATGAAATTATTTATCAAAGGGCAGTAGTGCGCAAGTTGGTTGGTCACCGGCGGGCACAAACAAAGCGTATGGACAGCATAACTAATCTCAACTGGAGCGTTTTATTTAATTAGACGAAAGACCGTTTGTCACGTTAGCTGCGATGCGGCCGAGCGCACACCCGAAATAATCACCAGTTTGTCAGACTTTCAGCAACCTCACCTCCAGTTCGCGCACACGCCGCAGTTTAAACGCACTGATATTAATTTAATAAATGTCTGCGTAAATGTGTGTGGATGTTGTTAGACACGCGCCGCCATGAAATTAGACTAACAACTAGAGAACAACAATACTACCAACGTTAAATATTGCGCTAATTGTATGAATGATTTAGCTAAATTGTGTAGCGCGCATGCAATAAGCACGAGGCATTCGGTTTTGTTTGATGTCGTTGCGCGCCTTGCGGTGAGAGTATGTTTTAATGCCGCTGATGTTGGTTAAAGCGGCAGTGTGGGGGCGGCGGTGCTCGCTCTCTACGGAGTAGAGAAACAAAAGCAAGACATACTAAAGCCTTTCTTAGCGGAGATCCTTTACTGCCCGCATGCGTATGAAGCGTATACACCTACTTTATGAGCAGCCTTTGGTCCTTTAAGGTGTACGTACTCTCGAGGATAAAGGTCCTGCTTTTTGCTTTCACATGCGCATTATTAGTGCGCGTATTTGATAAGTTTTTAATTTACTACATTAATTAATTCCGTAGCGAAACTCATCAAATTAGCATAGACTATTCCGTAGTATAAGTAAGGGTGAAAATCTTGCAGATTGTGCAAATCTTAATCGAGGCAAAAAGCACAAATGCCAAACATGTAGCCGATTCAGGTACATGTCAGTCTTCTTCATATTATAATGCTCGGTGCATGCAGCATACGTTAGCGTCACGATGGCAGAAGCGCAGGATCAGGACGACGATGACGAGCGTATAATCTCGTTTGTCCAGTAGCGCATGTAAATTGTGCACTTGAACTAGCTCTAGCTACCTGCACACGCTGCAGATATTCGTGATAGCGGCGCGTTCTTGCAAATTGCGGATAAGCGTAATTTATTAAACAATTACCAAACATTTAATTTAATTCGAGTTAATTTAAAGTCAATGAATTCACGTGCGCTCGCTGCTCTCTTCTTCGGCGCTAAGCCACGCTCATAAAATAATAGAAATTTGCGCGCGCTAGCGAAGAGCGAGTCGCGTACGAAATTTATCGCTGATAGCCGAAAAACAACTGCAGTGCTGTAATTTTCGGTGATATATACGTTACAAATTAAGCCGGGTTGACTAACAGTTGCGCTATAATAAAATAAAATAAATACGCTTAGGTTCGCTGCTTCTTCGGCCGTTGTTTCTTTACGGCCGTCAGCCCTCAAGGTGCTGGCTTAAGGTTATGAGGACGAACAACTATAAAACTTCTTCTTCTTCTTCGTTCTCCTTCCCCCCGAATGCCGTGGGTTCTTCATCTCTGCGGTCGTATTTCTTTTGTCAATAATAAAAACGCGTAAAAAATTTACTCGTAAAATATTTTCCGCAAAGTCAAACAAATGGGGTGCAATCTTTGAACATGTTAAAGTTGACAGCAGAAAACGCATGAATTATGTCAATCTAAACAGAAGCAACAATATTATGTTTTACATCCTTGGTAAAAATGAGACGTTAGGGCGATTCGAATAAACTCAAATTCAATTTGCATTTATGAAATGGCATACCAAATATACGTCACTGGGGGTGGAAAAGGAGGAGGACGAGGAAAAGGGAAGAAATAAAAAAATAAATGCTTTTCTTTCAAGTATGACGGTAAATTCGCACCTGATTTGTTTATGGGCACATGCAGCGCACGAATATCGTTCGTCATCGTCCTTTTTTTCGTCCTGCGACGTGTTGCGCACAGCGTGGCGAAGGACGAGGTGCAGGAAGGAAGAACATGTGTGCATTTTCGAGCGAACGTTAAACACATGTAGTTGTCATCGAAATTGCCAATACCTGCTGCCTAACTCAAACGTTTCGACGTTTTCAAGTGACATCGGTTTCGGTTTTGCCGAGCCGTGAGCGCGCAACAGCACGAAAAGAAAGCAGAGAAAGGATCAGACGTTGTTGCGAGGAGATGAGATGCCTTTCAATGCTTTATCTCGTATTCCACGTGCGTTCAAAGCACTTTTCCTACCGCATTATTTCGCATTTCCTGCTTGTCTTAACATGTCCTTCGGCTCTTTCCGGTATTCTAGCATTATGTCCTTTTTGTCTCGCGTGCATGCGCGCTTACATTCCTGGATTTTTACGCAAATCATGCGATAGAAATTTGCGAAACGCATTTGCATGTGAATTAATTATGAGAGCGCTTACACGTAATTCAATTTCGCTTTTGAGTAATTTATGATACAGAAATCAAATAAACGCAGTAAATTGTCAGCGTGCTACTTTTTTGAGTTGGCGCAGCGAAAAAATAAACTCGTCGCTGATAACGGCGTGCTCTTTCGTGTCGTCACTATGCGTTGTGTGTGTTTGTATCTCTTTCCACCAGCTTTTGCCGTTGCCGCCACGTTTAATGAGAAAAAATCACGCGTTGTCGAGCGTTGTATTTTCGCGCTGGCTTTCTCTTTCACATGCGCATATTTCGCGACGCAAATTTCGTGTTTGTACACGTATTTTTTCCATATCGCAAAATATAAGGTTCATTGGTAACGATGATAAATGTGCATGTTTACTCACTTGAAGCGCCACGCGTTTAATTTTTGCAAACGCGCGCGCATGCGAAGTCATCACAGCTATTTGCACCCTTAGCGCGAGCGCGGGCGCGCACCGGAAACCGTTTAACTTGTTCTATAGACTAAACGCGTTAGCGTTGCAGTGAGCAAAGAAGAGCGCGAGAATATTTTAAGCATTTGCACTTGAACATCGGTTTCGTCGACTGATAATGAATTCACTGCAACTAGCTTGCAATGAATTGCGCGTGGCATGTTGCATTAGGCAAAGGTGCCTTCTTGAATCGAGCGAGTAAATAATTCAAAAAGCGAAGCTTGCGCCGCGCTGAAATTGTGTCACGGCTTGTATACTCCACACTGGGCTGGTGGCAGCACTGTGTACAAACATGCCACAGCCATTCCAACCTCCGTCCTGCTACATATTGCAAAGAAAGGTTAACGGGGTTGGCGAAATGCACCTCTCGCAGATTGAGAACGAAAGCCGACGAATGTTGATTCGCAACCGATAAATGTTGCTTTACGGAATCGCGAAAATTGGAAAACCCTGTATAGTTTCGCATCTCTGGCCGACGACGCAAGGGTGCACAACACCGAACTACGGTCGGCTGCCGCCTCCGCGCTCTGCACTCATGCAATCAGTGCCCTGATGATAGAAAATTCAAGCGGTGGCTTTCCGTCTGCGCTTGGCAATTATTAATGAAAGATATATCGCTCGACGAAGTGCACCGCGCCCGGCGAAAAAAATACGACGCGGAAACCGGAGAGGCATCATGTGCCATCACTATTTTCACCACACTTCCGCTTTCTTCATTTTTGTTTCGTTCGTTTTCCTTTTGTGCGCGTGGCATTTTGTGAATCAGCCTTGCGCTGATCAAGTATTTTTTATTGATGGATCAAAGCGTTGATAAGTGTTTTATCCATAATTCTTTCTCGAGGCGCTGCTGGTATTTTCGTATTTTTTTAAAGCAAAATCTCACGAGCAATCAAACATTAAAATATTTGACTTTTATGATCCACATTTATATCCGTTTTATTATTGTTTTTATGCCCGGCGAGCCTAAAATAACACACATACTTAAAGGGGGGCTTTCGGGCTTTTCGGGCTCGACTGTGCGTGCTCGGCCAATGTGACGTAATATGTTGACCGGAAGAATAACGACCGTCCTCGAATTGAGATCGGCGGGACTGGCAGCCCTCATCTTTGCGCCCGTGGCGGCGACGGCGGCGGCCGTGGCGACGGGGCAGCGGTTGCGGCGGCTTGGCAATAGCCGACGGGACGCGTTTAAAAGTCGCAAAGCGCGCGCGCGCTGCCGCCGACTCCATAAATATAGTGCGCTTCATTTGTGCCAAAATAGAAGCACATCCTAAGAAGTCGTCTAAGAAGCTTTTTTTGATCCGCATTGCCGCCGCCACTCTCGTCGTTTCCACCCTTTCCCCTTTATGCGCTTACTGATATTGAATACATTACAAGCGGTCGTATCACTCGAAATGGTGCACTTTATAAATTTTTATTTTGCTCAAAAATAGAAGAAGAATAAACGGACACGTACTGCTTGTGCAGTATATTTCTGAGGGGCGGGCGGGGCGAGCGTTGTACGTGAATTTGCATATGTATTTCTGTAATTGTGTGTGCGTGCGGAGACGGCACAGATAGAGTCCCACCGGCCACCTGTTACTTACTTTAAGGTGAGCACAAATAATTCGCGCTTTGCCGCACTGCAGAACTTCGCTTGATGCTCATCACTCGCGTGCAACCGCACACAATGCACAAAGCGCACGCTGCCGCCCGCCAACTCCAGCGCCAGTGCTACGCTTGCCGCCGTCGTCCACGATTGTAATTTTCAACACAATGCACATGCACATTTCTCAATGCGGCGTTGCCCTGAATTTCGGCCAATTGCGCACCATTTCGCTTCTGCAACTAACAACTCGCGCTGCGGAACGCAACGCCGGGGGGCGGCGAGTGGCGTGCGGCGAAAGACAAAGGCGTTGAGTGCGTCTTGTTAGAGAAAGCCAGGCGCGGGAGGGTGGCATATTTATGAGGAGGCAAATTATTTCTCTTTCAACCTAATTCGCCGTACAAAGAACAAAAACCGACAAAGCGACAGTGCCGGACGAAATCTTGAGTCCGAAGTATGCGAAAAGTTATGTTCGCAGTTGTTTCGCAGAAAGACGAGCATAACAACAAGCAAATTGTTGTTTAACTAATATAAAAATGCAATGCATAAATTTCTTTGTTTGTCCGTGCGCTCGTTCGGCGGTGGCAAATCGCGCGCTCGCGAGTGATGAACGCGCAGCAGCGGCGCAGACAATGAGCGAGCGCGCAGCAGTGAAGAGCGCCGTCGCCGCCACCGCTGCTGCTGCCGCCGCCGCCGGGCCGCCAAACGTTCAGTTGCAATTGTCCGCCGATCGCGAACGCACGGCCCCAGCGTCTCTCTCTTTACCACCGCCGCCGCCGTCGACGTTGTCGTCGACATACATACGCATCGCGTTGTTGTTCCTCTCTGTCAGCGCCTGTGCCGTCGCTGCCGCCGCCACCGTCGTCCGCTACCGTGTAGTTATAGTCAGTCGAAGCGCACAAAGCAGCATGCAACACCGAGCGCGCCGCCACCACCACCACCGCCAGCAACAGCAGCAGCAGCAGCAGCAGCCATCCGAGCAGTCTTCGAGTTGCGGGCCGCGCGGCTAGTTTACGCAGCCATCCTGCCGCCTCTCTCGCACACTGTGTGTCAGTGGAGCGCACGCCGCGGCCGCCGTCCGTTGTCGTTCCGCATCGAACGCGCCAGAGACATACATAGACAGACAGTCCACACACGACGCGAAAGTTTTTCGAAACTCGACACAATTACGCGCAATTAATTATTATTCGCGACTACGTAGATAGTGAAACGCTGAAGTGAGATTCAAAGTACCTGCTAAATCATTCCGATTCAAATTCAAACGCAAAGCGCAAAACCAAAAACCAAAGGAAAACTAGAAAATACACACAACACGAAACTAACTGCAAAAGCGCAAGAAGCAACTTCAATTACCTAGCTACTATACTAATAAAGGAACAATTTATATTTCTAACGGAGCAAATCTACAGAGTTAAATCGAGATAATATTTTGCTAGATAAAACTTGATTGGTGCGCCGCCAAAAGTAATTAAGAGGAAACGTGCAAACTAGTTTTGGTTTGGTGTGCTGGAAGATTTACGCGAGCGACCAAGAACTGAGAGTGCACAATATTGCAAGTCGATTGCTGGACGTCCACTCGTTTCACTCTCAGCTCAGCAACAATGTTGACCATGTCGACGTTGATGATGCCAGCGCCAGCAATGACGGCGATGACGACGCCGGGCCAACTGCCCATGGCCACCAAGCTGGACCAAAACGCAAAGCTCGCATCCCTCAACCACAACACGACGAACACGAACAAAGCAGGTATGCAACTTGCGCGCACGCCACTACCACTACTACTACTTCTTCTACTTGACACGGCGAAAGCACTCGTCCTTTTTGGTCCTTCTCTGTACCATCTGGTGCGATGGTAAGGAGCAGTCGATCGAGAGCAATCAACATGTGGCCTCCTACCTGATGCGCGCACACTTCCTTCCTTCCTGCCTTCTTACCTTAAGCAGCGCATTATTCGAGTATCGCGAAAGTGCAAGTCGATCTTCGATTCATTCAGGCGTGCAAATCGCGCATTTCTGAATGGGTTTTCCTGCGAATATAGTACGCCTTTGCTTGTTGAATGGAATGCGCAAACACATAATTCGCACACGCGCACACACGCGCGCGAGCTGTGCTTCGAAAACTTTTTGGCAAACTTGGCCGATGGGAAATAATCAGGTAGCGAACGGAGTATTAGCTACAGACGCTCCGGCATATGTTTGCCGATTGACTTTTATTCCTATTTGATTCTCCTCATCGTTTTCACGGTCTCTTCCTCGTGTACCACATTCTAAAAATAGCATAAACTTTTCATAACTTTCCCCGCGCTCGGAATAAGGATGAACAATTAATCGAATCAAACAAACATAAAAGCAATTTTTGGATAATAAGTCAAGCACTTGATTAATGAAAATTAACTTGGACTACTAGCCTCGCATGGCTGGCGGGAGATGAAACGTCAAAGGATAATATTGAAGGATAAACGCGAGTCTTTGTTGGCGCGAGTAAAGGGCTGAAATGCGCGCGCGCGTCTATATTGGGTCAAACACATAAAATCTTTATTGCTTGTTTTCACTTAATGTGATTTATTCATTAATTTCTACAGCGTTTATCTAACTTTATGTCTGGACTCGTACATGTGCGAGCGCAACGCGGAATTGGGGAAAACAATGAAAAAGAGAAAGCGCAAAGACGAACGAACGCTTGCCGCCTCCGCCGCTCTCCCGAGTGACTTTATTATCTATTTGCCCGACTGGTCGGCCGGCTCGCGCGCGATGCTCGCACGCCAGATCGAACAAACGAACAAAACGCCTGCCGCTGCTCCCGACTTCATTTGCATGCTCATTCGGCAAAGTTTCACTTCACTTTCGTGCAAGTGTTGCGCGCCCGCCCTGCATAAATGCTCATTTTCACGCGAAGAATATTTCCAGTCTTTGAGATAATTTCCTACAAGGATTACAAACATTCTCGTCGTGCACTTTTTCCGCGCTTTCAGATGTAATTCCCGTTCGAAATAATCTTGTGCACCTTCTGTTTTATTTTCGCTGAGATATTGCTACGTGAAAGTGCACTCTTTACGCTCGTGGCTCGCAAACAAACAAGCATGTAGCCGCATTTCTGCAGGAGGCGGCGAGTGAGGTGGTGTTGCCCTTGTCAAAGCAGGCGCTGAAACGCTTTCAAGCCGCCTGTCGATAATATTCCTAGCGTCTAGCGTTTGCGAGTAAGATAAGGTGTTTCTCATTCTTGCTGACGGCTTCTCCAAAGGGGGGCGACGATGAGCGGCGGCAGGTTTGCTGGCGGGAGCGGGGAAAGGATATCATTACAACCATTGCGGCGTGTCACCGTTTGTACAGTGCCTGGCACGAAGAATTCGGCAAGGACAAAGCTCCAAAATGGGTCACACGTTTTTCTTAATACACTTACCCCCCATTTTATTAAGTGATGCATTCGCTGATTTCATTTTCCAATATTCTAATAACGAGCGCCATCTGCGCACGAACCTTGCTTAACCCTTGCCCCAACGCAAACCTCACCCGCCGCCCCCAGCTGAGGAAGAATGAGAGATTTCGCAATGAATGAATGCGCGCGCTCTACGAATTTCAGCCGTTCGTGCATCGAACGCGCGCTTTTTGCACGTCGCTTTTGTGTGGTGCTCGTTCCTAGGTACCGCAGACATAATTCTTAAGCGCGCACGAAATTGAAAAAAGTTCCAGCGCGCAATATTCTTTAATCTAGCTGCTCCCGCTGCTTCTTCGTCCCTCGACAATGCAACTTTCTAGTCGATATACTTTTCGAATACATACCATCACACTAATATATATTTATATTATCTCGTTGCGGTCCGCTGTCGCAATTGCCGCCCCCGCCGCCATAATTTAGCGCAGCACGGCGCGCAAGCAGCCGTAGAAAAGGTTATAAAATGCCTTACGAGTAAATTATAATAGCCATTGTTCTCGTCGTTGCGCATTCCGCAGTTTGCGCTCGTTCTTCCCTTCGGACTATCATCTAATATATCGTTAAACGTAATCGGATCACGTACTTCCGGCATCATTATAAAGTGTATTTTCATTTTTTACAACCGCCGCAATGCATTTCCCAGCCAGCCAGCCAGCGTATTCGCATTATCTCGAATATGGCGAGTTGGAATAATTACATATGTACGACTGTGGCTCGAGCGCGCGGTAAATCACTCATAACAGGATGTGTCGTGTCGTGGCGAGGTAAGAAGTTAATATATTTCCGCGCGGAAAGTATAAAATATTCCGCACGTAGAACGCAAATATCAACAAAGTAAAATATCTTAATTTAGCGCGCAAACAATAGCAAGTCGCGTCGTTCCGTGCGGTTGGTGTTACTGCAATCACTCTCTACTCAATTCAACGCATCTCGGCGTGCCCTTGCCGGTTGCACTTTGCTGCGGGAAGTATGAAAAGTCTTGCGGAGGCGGCGTATGCAAAAGTTGCGCACACCGAGTTCGAGCAAAATGATATTCTTGCGCGACGCGCGTAATGGCTCTCGTCGCGGCATGCATTAAAAACGATAAAGAGCGAGGCGGATGAAGATCGGAGGCGGCAAGCGCAAGAAGGATAGTTGGTCGTATCTGCAGCACGATCTATATATGCATAGACTTGGCAGAGACGCACACACACATACATCTAGATGCGACATTCACTTCTAATTCGAAAAGGGTGCTCGTTTCACTGCCGCCTCCACCACCGCCGCCACAGTCATTACACGAAGAGCGAGCGGGTCGCGTTCATAAAATCCGAGACTATTTGCAAACGAAATTGATTCCGCACATGTCTCTCAATTTTTGCAACGCCATCTTCTCCTTCTTTCATTTCTTTGCGCAGCAAAATCTTATTTAGTCTACCTACGGAAATTATTAATGCACAAATAAATAACTAAAGTACATATATCTCGTTAAATTACAAACGCACAGATATCATAGTCTAGCGTAATTATTACATTAATGATTAGTTAGCGAGTTTAAATATTTCATTCGCATGCATAATAAATGGGCCCATAAAGCGGGAAAAAAAGTTAGCGCAACGCATTGAAACGCGAAAGTTTACGACAATCGAACATAATAATCATAAAAATGAGTGTATGTATGGTAGCATACATTTATAAGCAGCGTGGCTGTAATAAATTTTATTTGAGGGAACTCAGCAGCTGTGTGAATCACGCGGAAAACGGGAGGAATTCCTGCGTAAAAATAGTACAACAGCAAACCAAAACAAGCCCTAAGTGAAAACCATTTCACTGCATTGCATATTGGCGAGTGGTTGGTTTGTTTGGATCTTGACGATTTTCGTGCCAACACGAAAAGCTTATGCCTTCGACGACCAGTTTCGAAATTTATTGTCGCGTTATAAATATTATTATATTCTATTTGCTGCGTCTTTTGCCGCATTGCGATGCCGATACAGGACAATCGTGCCGCCGCCCGAAAACGCGGCGCGCCAACCTAATTATCCATTCCCGTGTATAAATTTCTTTTTCGATAAACGCCACGCGTCCTCGTCCTGCTTGCATCCTGCGGGAAGCGGCTCGTTTCACTCGGGAGCTTTAGCGATCGGGTGGTGGGTTCGTTATCACCGTGTAGCCGTATATAATTCTTAAATGCGTTTAAAATTTATTATCCCAATGGGAGGAAATTCATAAATCTCTGGAGCGCGTTTGATTTGAATTTATCGATAAGTCGCCTTGGAGTGGCTTGGCTTTTCGAATAAAATTAATCTAATGTAATGGAAGTAATTCAATTCTGCGCTCGTTCGCCGCGAATTACACTTAATTATATTAGAATTATTGTGATTAGCAATTAATTCATGTTTAATTATTTTGCGCATGTAATTCGACGTGCGGCGTAATTGGAATGTCCGCATTGAATTCGACAAACCGCAAATCACTTAATAATTATATTTCTAAAGTATTAAATTAATGCGAAATCAATCAAAAGCGCTGCGCACATTTTCGATTCGCCGAACGACAAATTCGATGTATTCAAAGTCATTAAAGCAAAAAGAGCATCGCGCGTCATCGATATGCGTACGTCTAATGGCGTTCGCAGGGAGCGTAATTAATTTCACTCATCCTTCAAGTCGAATCAAGTCAGCCGAACGGCAACAACAACTACACCAAAACTCTCAACTCGTTGACAAGGCGTACAGATGTTTGAAATGTTATTTGATTGCATTGTGCAAATAGAGAACATTCCGCGCACATCGCTCTCGATCTCTTCGATCTTGATCACTGCTCTTCTCCAAGTCTCAAGTCTCTCGTCCCTCTTAGCACTCGAGAGAGTGCTTACTACTTAAACCGATGGATGACAACTGATGCAAGTACAACAACGCACAACGCACTACACGCCGTGTCATTGTAATACATTAGATTAATTGAATGTCAACCTGAGTTATTTGTCGAGCAATACGGGGCGCTATTTCGCTTCGCCGTAAGTACGGGTTTCAGCACATTAATGCACGCGCTCATTGGTTCAATTCCATAACTTTGTTGAGAACAGCGCAAATATTCCCTTCCGTCGTCGGCGCGTAGTTTGTTGAGCTGCTTTGCGAAATTGAAATATAAAGCCACTGCGCGCACAACGCGTGGAATTTGCACGTCAAAAGCAATGTGCGCGCATACATATACGCGAATACGCGTTTAATGTTTTAATTCGTTTCATTTGTGCGGCCCCCTGTTACGACCAACAACACGTTTGATTGTTGCAAAGTCGCGTGTTTTTTAATCATCGCAGCCAAAACCAATTTGGAGCGTGCACGCCGATCAATTTTTATGCCTTTGCCGTGTTGTGACCATAAACACCATGTGACGTGCATGCTTGTTGTATTCTGCGCCATCGTTATTGAGTACTCTCGTTGCTTAAATTACACGTTTGTTGACGTAAATCCAGCAATTTTTTTTCCATTTTTAATTTTACAATGT
>JARJDV010008254.1:0-26414 GCA_030264675.1 Anaulacaspis nigra | reverse complement strand
CGTATTCTAACTGCAAATATAAAAAAGTGAATGCGATCGCATATGTTGTACGTAAATAATTTAAATATTACATATTCCACCTGCCCTTATAACAGCGCATGAAGCAAAAGGAGAATTAAGAACAACAACAACAACAATGTCAGATGGCTAAGTGGCTACCGCAGTGCTTAAGAATACACTTTCAATAACCTTACACAACTGACTTGAATGAGGATAATTCGATAGCAATTATACTTGTATGTTGTGGGTGCTGAACGATTGTGTTCGCATTAGGTCTTCCAAAGTAGGACGAATTAATTTTATCGGTTCATCATAAGTGCGCGCGTGCGTCTTCCGGAAGCGGATGAAGAAAAGGCACGCGCGGTTCTTCATCGTCATGCATCGATGGCATCGTCTTCAAAACGCCAGATCGGCTTACGGTTTGTATACGCGCGCTCGCGCTCATTCTTATCGTACATCCATCCCTAAACAGTGAAAATCATCAAGAAACGGAAGAAAAGGCGCACGTGCTACAAACGCAACAGTTGGCATTACCAGTAACAGTAACAACAGCGTAATCATAAATTAATTTCAGTTTCACTCACTCATGAAATACTTTGCATTTCAAAGTGGAGCATTCGAGAAAACAATCCTTCCAAATACTCTTTTTGAATAATATTTTTCTTCTACGAAGCAGTTTCACTTTTCATCTCTAGCAGCACACGGGCAGCTTCTTGGCAAACGCAATGTGTGCTATCATAAAGTGGTATGTCCACCACCTGCCCTTCGCACTGGGCATGCCAATGAACTTCTTCTTTGCGCGTAGTTGAAATAGTTGTGTAACAACTTAAAGAAGGTAGAAATGAAACTAATTCATATCAATAGGGGTGCCTAGGACATCGACCGCGATGTGCCGTCATCTTTTGAGTCCGCATCTATTCAAATACAAAACGCACCTGGAGTTAAGTGTCATCAAAAACCTCGTTGCCCATTAGTTTACACTTATACGCATTTTTATACGTAAGAAATTTGAATTAAATTAGAAAAATCTCCCTAGTGGGAAACTAGACCAAGATTACGCATATCACACAACGTGTAGGTAAATATGGAGCAGCTGTCCGAAAAACGCAAGAATGTAGCGCACAATCGTTAGACTCATTGTCAAAGCGTCTTGCGCAAGGAATTCTACACATGTAGGGTTCTCATTCCCTTGAAATCTTTGCATGTGAAAAACGTCAACGCATTGTTATCCTGATTCAGCAAGTTCGCTGACTGGGGTGCCTCTGATTACAATTCGTATCGGCATTATCGTGCTCTAGTTTTTACCGAAAAATTACTATGCAGTAGCGCACGGAAAGTAGATGAAACTGATATGAATTTCAGTGTAATGCACGTTGATTACAGCTGTGTTTAGTTATTACATCTGGATCCGGAGCAATGTGGTGTCTATGAGCAACTTGACTTCACCTGACTTATTTCCCAATTATTACAATGCGAAAGCGCATAAGCGAACGCGCACGAAATGTGACAATAAAACACGTCCGACTTCCTGGATCATTCAACCGTGTGACGGGGTCACTTTTATAGCCGATTGCTTTTTAGACAATGTTAGTTTTTAATGGATTAATTGCGGGGTGATTTCGTATAATGTGCGTACACTATGGGCCTACGCTTCATGTTGTTCTGCTATTTAGTGGAGCAGCACGTGCCACTCTGCGCATATGGTCAAATCGTAAAAGAAATCGAAAAAATTTCAAGTAATTTCGACAACTTCTCGAATAATTAGGAGAGAGTTTGCGCATTGATTTACGAGTGGCTCATGAGTGGCAGTTAAACACACATAATAACGGCGTGAGCGACTAAGTAAATTGTGAGGTAACCCTTGAGTAAAGTGTTTTCCGAGGGTCTAAACTAGAATTACCTACGCGTTTGCGACCATCCCCGTCGCGGCAAAGAAAACTATCCGCTGCGCGAACAATGCCCGAAAAAATACAACAAAAAAGCCGAAGAGAACTGTATATACAAGGGGCGCATGACGCCTGGATTGTGCAACGAATGCCACCCCACACTGCAGAAAAGGTGGATTATGGTATGCACTACGCAAAAGTCTGCGTCACACCGTCTTCTTCCCAGTTACGTAATCTTAACACCCGGAATATTTACCCTTCGATCGCCCGACGAAAGCAACCCCCGGACATGTAGTTGCAACAAAAGGAGAACGCGCATTGCATTTCCAGACGGGGTGCTGCAAGTCTCGAGGACGAGAGCGCGCGCGCCGCGACAACCGCACCTGGCCAACCTGGCGCAAGCCGCGGCGCTCTCCTTGCGCATTCCCCAAGACGTTGCGTTGCGCCGTCTGCACACGCACGCACACCTAGCCAATACCGGTGCAAATCGCTTTCAGCGTATGTTTTTTTGGCGAACAATACCGTCTGACGGTCTGCCGTGCAAACGGAGGGTTCCGCGCCATTGTGTCTCGCCTCTTTGATCTGAGATTTATTCTTCGTCTTGCAAGGAGAGACGCAAAGACACCCCCGTGCAGCCGTCGGTTGCGCACGCGACTTCTTGGACGATGATGTCTTTGTAAACACCTTTTACGGATCATTCGCGTTCAATACTGTTTATCTTTATGCAAACAATTGGCGATCCGCAGCTGCGCATCTAATATCAAAGCAGGCACTTTTTGAGTTTATGACCTTAAGATATTCGTAGCGGAAGCGATCACAAAGCAAATATATGTAAATATTAGAGATAGGTGATAACAGTTAGTTTGCGAATTATCGACAGCTGTCAGAACAAAACGCAGTTTAAAAAGATTTCATACAACTTTTACTTTCACGTTTTCATCCTGTCCAGCGGCACGTAATTAGTATGGTACATAAACATTGGCGTCCTTTTAAAAATTTAAATGCCCGCTCGCGAATAAATAAAAAACGAGTCTGCGACATGTGGCTGCTGGTGCACCTGGACGAAGTGCGTATTACTGCGCACACACCACCACCGCCAGCAGCAGTAGCAATAACAGCAGCAGGCAAGGCACGCGAGAGCAGAAATCAAAGCGCCAAAAAAGATGCAAAGAAAGGGTACGACGACCACGCGACCAAAACGAGCATCTGTTTCTATTTACGAATTTCGACAATGCAATGCAATTCATAACGCGCGACACCAACTGGTTCATAATTACAAGAGGTGCAGCAATAATTCTTATTCAAACTCCTGCTCGCTGATCTGATTTAAATGCGCGGCCTGCAGTTGCTGAACTGGAAAGCGAAACCTGGATTCGGGCGGACCACTTCAGGGTGTTGTCGTAATCACCCTCTGTGTGGCATGCCTACCCGCTTTAATATGCACCTTGTGCATTGCTACACACATAACGCCTATACGACGCATTATTACACCTAGCACACCCTCGTTTCGGACGCCTAATGAACACGTGAAAAAGCAACGCGTACCGAGTTTTTCATGTGCAACAATTTTTACGCGCAAGCACCTATCGGAACGCGCATCAGCAGCTGTGTGTACAATATAAACTTGCCGCGCTGCCTTCTGACGAATTCACTTTGCAGTGACGCAGCAGGACAGATGGTGACCAATCAACGATCGAATGACTTTGTTATTGTTTTCCAATATGCGCGTAATGTGTGAATTACCCAACAGGCCGCAATGTTGACACAGTCGAATTTTAGGTCATCAGTAATAATAGTAGTAGTAGGTGGACAAATTAGGGATGTGCACCCTTATTAGAAGGAAACCCTTTGAAAATTTCCACTCACCAGTATAGAAAACGGCGATCAGCGTATGCGCATGTCGACGCAGTAGATCATTGTGATTGCCCCACGGATGACGGCTGATTATTTGATCCACATAGTCGAAGGCGGTCACCGCCGCCAAATTCCACTTGAGCTTGCAGAGCACCAACAGTTCCCAACTCTGTAAACAATTGCGTGGTCATCGTTAGTTAGTTAGTTAGTTAGTTGTGGTCAGATGAAATATGTCCCCAAAAAACCACACATAAATTATGCTAATTACTCTCACTCGCTCGTTGCGCATGCATGCATTTGTCATCCTCCCTTGCAATGAGCGAAACCAATATCCTATTGTTGCAATTAAATGAATTGTGTGAACCGAAGAACGCGCTAAGAGGATCATGGGAGAGAAGAATCGCAATTGGAATGCAAAGCTAGTCACAACATTGGACAACGAGCGCGCCCGCCAGAGGGTTGATGCATTTCGTTACATGTTCTATGGTAATTTCCCTAGGTATACGCGTTTTCGATAAGGGCGCAATGGGGAACGCCGGGATAACAATAGCGCGCGAAACAGGGAGACAATATGTATTTATTTATGTGTGTCGCGACATGCCAGCAGAATTGGCGTTGCATACTTTTTGTGCAGCTATTCACAAACTTGTCGAAACATGCCTGTGGGAACTGTAGATGGCAAGGTCAAGTATGAATCGCGCGGAATAAACAGTCTGTGCCACTTTTTGTACGCGCCTTGGGTTTATGAACTTTCAAATCAACTTCCTACTGACGCTGCTAACCGAAGTGACGCGAAACAAAAAACACAAAGAGGTCACTTATTGTCTGGAAGATACTATAAAATGAGCATGCAACTTAAGTATAGTTTTTTGTAAGTTTCAATTACTTCCGTATTGGTTTATTAACAACCAACCCCATTACGTAACGACTTCTCCAAGACGTTCAGCTCGAGTAACTCAGATCAAAAGTCGTTCACGGCGTAATACCGATACTAATAATCAATTACTTATCGATCAACACTAATACGATACGTATAAAATCAATTATCAATTGTCCACGTAGTGAAGGGTAAATTGTGAACGTTAGTTAATGTTTTGGCGCGTTTCTTGTAAATTTACAAGACATATGTTGCGCTTGTTACGCCTGTTGAGTTGAAGACGTTGCTTAACAATAACGACTTTTGTATAACTGAATATCAACCGATATTTTCCTCCCTATGTCTAAATAATAATTGTATGTGTTCGCGCTCTTCTTAATAAGTGAGGAAACGTAACTAAATATTAAGTTTACTTCCTCGTCTATCGGCATGTCCCCTATTTGATGAGTGTACGTTGGTTGGTTTGCGCGAAACGGCGTAAAAGTTCCCACAAGAATTGCAATCAGCAAATCAATCGGCCCCTATAAATCTGCACAAGCGCAGATTTTTCATAATAAATATTTCAATGGCCGGCGATAATTCGTTCAAACATCTTGCTCAATTGACACGTCTGCTTCTGTGAGAAAAAATATTCGCTATTGTCCCCCGGTGGGAACACTTTCGGAAGGTGCATTTAACTAATTCCGAAGCGGGACCCAAAAAAGTCTCGGCATCTAGGGGTGACTAAAAGGGATGCGCTGATCTTCAATCGGGAACCGGAACATGAATAGAATATGTAAAAAGTATTCAAGGTGCGCTTCCCATGAGATAGACGAAGCATGAATATCTTTAGTTCATAATAATATTCATCTAATAGATCACGTATTGCTTCCCTTGAGTGAATAAGATTCAATACCGGATGAACACTTGGATGTAATCTATTTTCAAGGATTGTCCGGTCTTAATATCCGGCGCAATGAAAGTAGTTATCTAATATCTTGAGATCGTGCGGACGCGTGCATGGAAGTCAACAACACGCTTTTACCAAATTGCTCCTTTCCGTACAGCGCGCGACAAACCTATCTCTATCGAAAGATCTACGAAATGTCTTAAGACGTGCGCGTGCTCGGGTCATTGAGGGTGAGCAACCACCTTGAATCCTCTTCCCGGACACGACAATAACCGCGACTGTCACAATGAAAGCTACATCGACCACAGCTAATTCTCTAAATACGATAATTACACTCATTTGTGTCATTGATATACCTACACTAATGACAGCAAACAAAACACGAGAATTAAATGAAAATTTCATTGACTTACCGACATGTGTTCCATTGTCACACTGTAATCTGTATATGCGCAGAGTAATTCGATGGGCAAATGTGATGATGAACGCACTTTGGATGCAAGTAATAAACAGGTAGCTCCCAGCAGTTGTAATTGTTGTCGTTTAATGTTGCACACGCAAAGAAATCGATCCATATAATTGATTGCCAATGGAAGTACTTGATCCTCGCACATTTGCTCTTCGCATACCTGCACGAATGACAAACAAACTTGTAATTAGTCGTTGCAAATTTTATATAAACAACAACAGCAACAAAGTATTTACATTCGTATAAAATCGTGACCTACCTCAAGCATCCATGTCGTGACGACTTTTCGCATAAACGGTTGCAGATCCGTCTGGAATCCGTTGAAGTAATTAAATGACGGCATGTAGAGTTGCTCGTCATTAAGCAAATTACAAAGAATTCGCTCGTCGTTGAAAATAGTTGGATCCAGTTTTGCGTACTGCGCATCAGCCTGAGTTTTCGACATCATGTTGGTTCCTTGTTCAATGAAGCACACCACCGATTAAGTTTAGTAATCAAGTTTGCACTGTCTTGTATTTTGCACTATTCACTCTCTTGCTTTTACTTGACTGACAAATTAACACTGACACAACTCGTTAATTTAAAATTCTTCGTGTTTACCAACAGGTACAAACTACGAACGAGGCGCACGCACCACCATCGAATGCCACCACGTAAATAAGCAGACGCATGGTTCGTTTGAACGTTTTATATTTCGGCCAAGTTCCTCTGCGCATGCGCCGTACACCCCGCACTGTACATTGCGTTACACCACACGGACTGCTAGCTCGTTTTTTCTTGGACTTGTTTTTAATGTAATTCACTAGAACATATTTAATGATATTTCAATATGTACAATCATTTATTAATTAAGAGTGTTTCGTGTTTCTATTGTAAATGCACGTGTTTACAAAGGGACAAACTTAAAAGAGTCTTACTCTATGTCAATAAATTAGATTGTTTAAAATCAAACATGAAACAACTTATGAAAATAACTCTTAATCATTATTATCACTAGTTAAAATTACTAACATTGCTCAATCAACTCTCATTCTTCAAGCAGGATAGAACATTGATTCTCATCCTGATTTACCTACTAGAAGAATAGTTTTGAGAGCACATCTGCCGCACCTATTGATCTCCTTTTTTGTTGGTTCACCCCTTAGGTTACGTAGAATTTAGCTTTCAAACGTAAAAATCAGTGTCCGCAGAAACCTCAAAGAAGTATATGATATACAAGTATGTTACAAAATGGTGAAATGCCATCGCATGCATAATTGTCATTTTTTTCGTTCACACAGTAAATTGATGTTTGATAACAATTAGTTGTGGTCATACCCGGTAATTAAAGTGGCGTAATTGTGGCACAATTGCGCCTACCTTATGCTCATCGCAACACTCACGCATAGAATTTTTTTGGTTTGGCTGCAATACCTGCGTGTATGCGGCGCATCGCTCAGCGTTCACATGGTCACCTCTTTCGGGACGACAGAAGCACAACATGACATGGTCACTATCGCTATACGATAATCTCTTTATAATTGCTATTGAATGATAGGGTTATGATTGCGTTTTCGGACATTTCTCAAATATTCAGCATGTGTATGTAGAACATTTTAAATCTATTATCACATTAATACTTAAAGATATTTTAGTTTACAAAATTTACACGCACGTGATGAACTATGATGAATACTCCCACTATGCAATTAAAAAATGAAACGGTAATTCACCAATTTGATAATTAATTTTTCTAAAATAAATGTGTAACAAGTTTAATCTATGCATTAAAACTAATACAATATGGTGAGTGAAATTATCAACTAGATACGTTACTATCTACAATTTGTTGTTGCTTCGGTGGGCGAAACTTTATCAGACTTATTGATCGGGTCTTTTGGTGTCAACCCCTTATTGCCATAAAAGCTCAACACAGCTTTGATATCTTTTAGAGACATATCTTTAAAATTCACATGCACAACGTTTTCGTCCGTCTGATTGGGTGTCCCATCCGACCCAACCGGAGGCATTATTGTAATATTATTGAATTGTTTTTCTTGATTACTCTTAAGTAGCGATTTTAGTGATAGATCATCGTCACTAAGAACAAGTTTCTTTTGAATAAATTTTTTAGTCATAGCGTTCGAATTCACCTTTAATTGATACATTGTCTCCTCGCCGTCTGAATCGATGCAAATCACCTCCGCACTGGATTGCAAAGGCGACCGTGTTTCGCTAGAAGCGGCTGAAGGTTTCTTTGGCCAAGCCTTTTTTAACTTTTTGGTAAATACGAATTTCTTAGCATACACGTCTTCGGGCGGGCTTTCAAGTATCTTGTTATCTACGGATTTGAAGATTCTAGCAACAAAAGTATTTACCTGTAACGTTAAAATACATTTAATAATATTAATTCCAAATGCGACATACGAATTCTACCTTTGCGAGGAGTTGATTTGGCTTCATATCGTTGCAATTAATTATTTGAAAAATAGCTTTTTTGAATTTATCTGACTTGGTATGTAATTTCGACAACTTTTCACAAGCCTCCGTTACAGTACACAATAAATATGGCCTTGCTTCGGAAAATCTCATAATTCCGAATTCTCCAATTATCTATAATAATATACGAAAAATTATTAATTAAACTAACTCCATGTTATGACATTTAGAATTTAATACTTACACAAATTTCCTTAAAGTAGTTCTCGGATATTACACTTCGGTTCATGTACTCCCTATAATGTGCTGGCCCAACCGGCGATACAATTATTTTAAATGTTGTAGGTATCGATATAAAGACACGTTGCAGTTCGCTAAAATGAAGAAAAACATTAATTACGAATGAAAACGAGTTAGAAGTTTTGTGTTAAGCTTTACCTTTTAAGCCATTTTACTGCATGTTCAAAATCATTAAATTGTATTACTCGATTACGGTCCCCGGGCCAGAAAATGTTGATGCGTTTCTTAATTCGATACGCAATAATGATTCCATTACCAAAATTCAATCGGAAACACACTGGTACAGCATTCGCTGGTAAGATTACTCCAATTTGTGTAACAAGCTCCCGCAGTTTTGCGAAAAATAATTCTTCAATTTTATTCGGTGATTTTTCCAAATGTACAATATCAACATAATCGGTAAGAATATTATCCGTAGGTAGTTTCACTGGCTTCTTCGCTTCGGGCATGTGTAAGTTGTACTTTTTATCGGTTGAAGTTTGTAGTAATTGCTTAAGCTTGTTGGAACTCGGCGGTTCCAATGGTGCACTGTTTCTTATATGTTTATCATCTACCACCCTCTTAAAAGCTTTAGTGTGTGGTACCAACTTAGGAATAGATATTGCTGCAAGCGGAAAATTATTCGATGCTGTGCGATCTTCCGATTTAATGCCTAGCGGAGTCAAATTGGCGGCCGGCAATGGTTTCAAAACTGATCGAGATTTCATTTGAGCCGCCTTTAACTTAACACAATGCTCAACTGGGGTTATAACTAAACCTTTCGGTCTCACTACATCTTTCTTCTCTTCCGCACTAGTAAGATCTATAACGGAAGATTGCCCCTCCGTTACTGTATTAAGCGATGATCTACCATATTGATCATACCATAAGCCTGTGCAGGCAACATTCAAAATACCACGCATTTTATTAAACTCCTCGGTATTAATTAGCTTGTTATTAAGAAATCGTAACGTTTCCAGTCCATGATCTTCATCTCTCTTATAGGGCCCAATAAAGATTCTATCCTGATGCGTAGCAGGAATGAATATCGAGAATGCGGGATGCTTATGCAATTTTCTCAACTCATCCATATTCACCATGATTGTCTTATTGCATTTAATTGCGGCTTTCATTATGGTCAGAATATCGCTACATTTGATGCTGAACTTGTTCTTGGAGAATGAAAGTATTTTAAAATTGGAATTCACTTTCAATACGCGCCAGCGATAATCATGTGTGATGTATGGAAGAGCGGCTATCATAGCGCGCTCTCCCACTGCCTTATCTTGTGGATTCGAAAGGACTAAACTTTTTACAGTAAATGTGCCATGAGCAAATGATACTTGTTGAGTTGTCTTATAATACTTCTCTTCAACTCTTTGGACAATTTCCTTCTTAACTTCGAATGAATCTTTTGTTGTGCGTACGTTAGAAGTTTCCCCATTCTTATGTTCGCCTACAACTCGAGGAGGGTTTGCAGGCGATGATTTCTCAACTATTAGAATTTTCTTGTTAACAGGACGGTCTTTTTCAATTTTAGTCCTTTTACTGAACGGAGGTCCAGAAGCCATTTCGCTGGTGGTAGTATTACGAGCACATATTCCACATATTTCCCAGCAGCTGTCTAGCAACTTTATAATAACTAAGATATTTGCTCCGTCTTTATCGTGCGGCAGCGTTCTCGTCACTATCCACTTAATAAAGTCGACCTTAATATTTATATTGCGCATACCCTCAAATAATCGTATATTTTCATAGCCATCTTTCATTGAAACAGTGACGTCTGTAACAACAAATCGGTATTTGACGTTATGTCTGTTTATCCATATGTTGATATCCCCGCTGAGATAAAGTTTCATCAAGACAGGCCATAACAATAGTCGAAAATTGGAAAGCGTTTTAGATTTAGCATTTAGCATTGCTGAAAATCGTTCATTGATTGATGTTGTCGGTGCATATAGAGTACCGTTACTTTGGAGTTTCGCAGTGATTTGAGCAAGTGTATGGACCACCTGCAAATTATCGCTAGGTATTGATATTAAATACTGCGACGAAGATGGAGGTTCTATTTTATAAAGACTCGGCACATCCTCGGAAGTGCATGAGGATTCCTCATCTTCACCCACATCGGTGTCTGTCACTTTGATTAATTCAACACACTCGGGGACATCGTCTTTCGGGGTCAAATCTTGCTTCCGCTTATTATTTTGAGGACCGGCACGTATATCGGATGGAAGTATGATCCACTTCGTAACAATCTCCATATCTACAGTTTTGTCATATTTGAGTTTACGCGCCATAGTTGTTTTATATCGGTTTGTCTTATTACGCAAGCAATAATATTCACCTGTTCCTCGAATTCGTGCAGACATATTCGCCTTGTTATTAAAGTAATTCATATTCTGTTTAACCGGTGCTACTACCACAGGAGGTGGTGGTGGTGGTGCTACTTCTCGTTGTAGTTTTGGCGGTGGTGGATCATTATCAACATTATTACTTGCATTCGTATTTATTTCGACAGGTTTGTGCGCTTTCTTGGCGGCTAACATAATGATTTTATCACTCTCGCTGAATGTGGCAGTCCCCTTACAATGGCAATCATACAAATTATGCACCATGCAAAACGGGATAAAATCTGTGAAGTCGCAGCGCACCAAATCAACATGACATCGTCGCAACTTTGGATCATTCTTAATTATTGCCTTCGATGATTCTTGAAACATGCCGGTATCATCTATCGTGAAACTAAAGTGGAATCCGGCGTAGCGTTTAAAATTATATTTCCTCGTACGTTTACTCTCACGTACTTTGCCCAAGATGATTTTGTTGTCACTTGATCGAATTGCCGTCTGCATAAAGTCGCGTTCTTCGCGCGCGGTAATATGTTTCGTTGCCTCTTTGTTAAATCGTTTAATAGCGTGTTCATTCCATTCTTCCTCATCAATGTCTTTGTTGTTATTAAGAGCGGCATTTTCAAATCCGCATTCACAACCGAATATGCATTTCGCTTCTCCGCAATGGCTTAATGGTGGATATTGTGCACGAATACTTTGGCAAACGCATCCGAATTTACATTGTTCTTGAGTGCAAGAGTCACCAGACGCTACTTTTTCCTCATGGGACAAATCAACGATTCGTACACCAAGAACGCGCAACGCATGTCCAACTCTATCGAGTCGTTTCAGTTTCTGACTACCACAACCCTTTGAAACATCTGTCGATTCTTCATTGAGCGCTTCGGGTATATCCTTATCATAATCATGCTTTGTCTCATCGAGTTCTTTAAGTTCAACGTAATTCAGCATACCGGCAACTACTGACTGAATAGCTTCATCTACTTGCTCTTCCGTTTCAGGCTCATATTTCGTTACTACACTTTCAACAAGGTTCCCGTCGTCCATTATATCAATGGAACGTTCATTTAATTTTCGACATAATAATTTTTCTTGTCCATGCGCATAATTTACAGGAAAGTGAAAAGCCTGTGTGTTGTTCGATCCGCGAAGCGCAGATAAAGCAAAGTCAGTTCGCGTTTCGTTTAACTCGAAATTACGGAATTCAACAAAAGGTCTCACAGTGGGATGAACGGGAGCGCAAAACTTTGGAACTACTTCGAGAGTTACTCGTGGCAAATCTACAACAACGGTGCGCCAAACTTGATTCGCATTTACTTGTAGGCTCTTTTTCTTGCAAAGTGGACCTGGCTTATAATCGACTACCGGCGCTTTTTTCATAATCGGCGGCTTTGTTCGGAATGGTCGTTTATACTTTACCACATATTCGTATCTCCATTTTCGACGCACGTCGCTGATTTTGTGATAGAAGGTTCGTTTGATGGGCACACGTGTGGGCACTTCGACGGGATGTACTACGTTACAGCGAGATCGGAAGCGAATTCTCGAAATGACACAATTCTTTGGTTTTGATTCTTCCTCCGTCAGAAATACAATGTCGGCGGCTTTCTCTGCTTCCAGTTCATTGTCGGGGAATATTCTATCAAGCTGGTCAATTGGTATTAATAAGTTATCATCGTCATCGTCATCATCATTTTCTGGCTGTTCGGCTATTAAGACGGGTGGCTCTAAAACTGGCATTACTGGTTGTATTTCTGTTTTGATTTCTTGTACATCTAGATATTCATCCTCGGATAACCTCTTAGTTCGACTTCTTCGTGTATCATGCTTATATTTTTTGGTATGCGCCTTCTCGATCTCGTCCGATAGCATTTTACGTTTTTCAGCTAAAGTTCTAGGCTTATAGTCGTTAATTTTACCATAATCTTTAAAACTACTTGAAGAATTGGAATCTTCATTTTCAAATGATTTACGTTGCGATTCGTTCTTGCGTTCCTGCTCAACATCAACCAACATACAATCGTCCAGCAAATTAATATTCTGATTTGTTGATTTCAAATTCGGCACGTTATAACTAATATTCAAATCTTTCTGTGCTAAAAATCCATCTAACCCCTTGCTGGCAAAGACGTTATCACTTTGTATTGATGAACTGCACTTTTCTTCATTTGCATGTACATTATATGAACAACTGGGTTCAGGATCACCCAGACTACCTGGGTTACATTTGGATTCTCCAATCTGATCGACAGTTATAAGTCGTTTGTTGCACCACCCTTTGATTTTCTTATAGTCGTAAGTTTTCGTTAATTTTATGGTTGGCAAATCTAAATGATTATTGATTATAACTTCATTTGCATTTGGGATATCAAATTTATCTTTGTGATCAACGTCATCGGAATTCTCACTAGCAGATTTATTAAAAGCATTGGCAATGTTATCAACTGCTATGAGTTTCTCACAATCATCAATATCTACACCACCAATAACAGCAACAATTTGTAAGCCCAATGATGAAGTACCCTTGCTCTCTTTACCAGATGAATGAGGTTCTTCCAGTTCAGCAGAAATGTCAGAGTTTTCTAAATCAGTGGAAGTGTGAAGTTTATCTGATTCATCAGAAGTGTGAGGCTCTTGTGAATCACCAGAAAAGTGAGCATGAACTTGCTCACTTTGAGTAATAATTTTATTGGTAGCGTTATCATCAACATTAAGTGCATCTGTTTTAATAAGTCGTTTCTCATATCGAAGATTAACATGAACTTTTGGAACATATGTTGAAACTAATGGCTCAGTTTTCTTAACTTTTAGCTGCTTTAATTGATTGAATAATTTTTCTCTCATTTCATTCTCCCTAGGGACAATTTCTACTGTCTGATTGTCACTTTCATTTATGCACTTCTCAAAATTACTACTTGAATCTTTTTCAGATGTTTTCAGAAGCCATGGGGGTTTTGTTGGTCTTACTGATTTTCTTACTCCTTTCACAAGAGTACCAATCAGCTGTTTTCTCTCATGAACATTATCACCTTCAATTTCTTCAATGACTGGTACTGTGTTGTCATCTTCTTCAGTACCATTTTCTGAAATACCAACTGCCTTTGGTGTCTTAACATAATCACAATCACCAATTTCTTTTTTCAATTTTCTTTCAATTAATTGTGCTATACATAATCTGTTGTTGTGTTTGGTTATCGGGACTAAGGGAGGCAGTGCAATTCTATTTAGTACCTCTTGTCGTACTGATTTAATTGGAATAAGTTTTGGTAGTTCTGCTACAATAACATTGCTTGCTTGTTGTTCAATAACATCCTTTGGAATTAATGCCTCTTTAATACTAATAGTTTCAGTCTTTTCAGTTTCATGGTTGTTTGAAATAACCCCATTTTTTTCAGCCACTTCATTCAAAGTTTCTTCAACTTCTTCATCAAACTCTTTCTCCAGAGTTGATGATGGTACATTTTCTTGTATTTTCATTTGTGGTGAGTCCTCAATGCTTATTTCAGCATCACTTATGTATGTGTCCATACCATTTGTCAATGATGTTAAGGGTTGCATTACAGTTAAGGGCTCCATATTATATGAAATTTCAGGCATGGGCAAATATTACCTAAAAACAAAATTATGTTGTTATTGTGTTATAGGTTATGTATAAACATTGATCGATATAAACGGCTATTATCAAATCACTGTTCGTTATTATCAGCTGTCACCAATTTTCGATTAACGCCATTAATATCTCACCCATTTCCCATTATTGTCACAACTTCACATTTTAATTTCCACCGACAACTCCATTTCAACGTAAATTAATGTAAATATTGTTTCACTACAACGTTGGTTCACACTTTACGTATTACGTTAATCCGATTAGGTTAATTTATGTGTTCTATTAAATAAATTAAAACTAAATATAATATAAACTCTCATTGCATGCACTTTAAACAGAATGGACGATTGCGAAGAACTGAAACATCTAGGCAACAGCGCTGGTGTCGCGTTGCGCACGCAGAAGGTTCGCGCACCTAACGAAACCTCAATCGGCTACCGTTGGTATTGTCATAAGGAATGAACTCGGCAATATAAAATGCTAACAGCTGTTTTACGTCTTAGATTCAATAAAATGCAAAACCTAATATGAAAAGCATCAAATAATTGAAGTATTTGAGAATAGAAGTACTAAATATGAAAATTCGAAAAGATTCTATAGTCGCTCACGCTTTGACGACAATACTTATATAACACACGCTACAGCAAATAAACCCTGAACTAAGTTGTGACCAACTCATGTAATTTTGCGTATGTAATTGTTGCAAAATTACGCTTTGTTTGGTTAGATTGTTAAGTAGTAGGCAGAGATGAGAACGAAAGCAAATGGTTTCTTACCTTCTCTGTGCCAATAATAATCGATACGCACTTTTCAGTTTATAAGGATTCGGAACCACGCCGGTTGGTCGGTAGCACTAACGTACTTATAGCTGTCCCATGCTGTTTCGTATTAGGTAGACAACCATTATCGTGGCGCTGCACTTCGTGTGGTACTGAATTAAACGCGAATTAATACGCAATAGGGATGCGTCACTTTAATATTATTATGGAATTTTATTTCGAATCGCAGTATTGTATCGTTTGTACAACGCTTCAACCGAAATATCACTAGAACACTGATTGAATCTCTTCCGTCACAACTACTCGAATGAAGAACGTGCACTCACACTTGACACACGCGGCGCCATTTTATATACGTCCGGTATTAAATAAAATGGCTGACAAACATAATGCAAGTTGATAATGTTTATTGAATTTTACAAGGATTATCACATATAATATGTAGGTTATATTTAATACCTAAATTAACAGAGATATCTCCAACTTAGATTTTAGAAATTACTGTAATATAACAAAGATACTAAGTACATTAGTACCCGTATTTTATTGATGCCATACTTGATGTATATTGATTAATTTATAAAAATATGTTTTCTTTTACTTGTATGAGAGAAACTAGCACGTAAAAGTCGCGTGAAGTTACTATTTCAAGAAATTTAATTATATCCTTACCGGAAATGACAAACAATCAATAATTTGATGTTTCAAATCGATAATTGTTATGTTAATTATTAATACCGTTGAACACGATCTATTTATTTTATTGCAGTAACATGAGCTAAATGCTATAATATAATTACAATTTAAGATTACATTATTTGTTTATAACATAATCATTGTGATTATAATGCATTACGCTCCTTTGTTAATGTTACATAAGTAATCGATAATGTAAAACAAAATTCGCCGTCATCGCATTGTTGTATAAATAACCCATCCTTGAATCTTAGCATTATGAACAAACCTATAGTAGGCAACTATCACGGCAGAGACGTGGAACATGAACTTGTTGCATACTTGCCGAAAAATGTTTCAGGACATAACAAACAAATGATATGCATAATCAAATTACAATTAATGTATAGTATTGTGAAGCATTGGTTATTAGTTCTCCGTTTTTGTTAGATTAGTATCATTTTCATCAAGCAACCTAATAAATCTAAATAAATATTTTTAGCATTAGCATTTTTGTGGAATATCTTAAGCTCCAACATGATGTATAATTTATTACGTATTATGAATTCCTAGGTTTTTGATTAAAGTAATTTGTTTATCGCCAATTTTTATTATTCATCGCTATTGTATTGTGTTAATTGTTATTTTCGCACAAAGGACGAAGTGGGACGAAACGTATGTATTATACATGCACACATGCGCAAAAACAGCTGATGTAAAATGTGTAGGGATTGAAATACAATTCTCTAATAGCGTTCAAATTGTTCAACAATAATCGTAAATCAAAATATGTGTATGAATCCTTACTACCTACCCCATATTAAACTCTATACTCACGTACAAACCAACACCGACGCTGACGATTCATGGTTATGTTGTGTTCAGTTGTGTTATCTTACCTCACGCTTGCTGTAACGATAAATAATAACACGAAATTCTAGTAATGATGTTTATATTGACACTCTCTTATGATACTTGAAACATTATTGATGAAATTCATATTCAATAAACATTAATTAAAAAGTTTGTTTCTGATGCAGTTGGCAGCCATTGAGCACCAATAAGATAAATCATCGTTGCGAATACTAAAGCGCTGTAATCAGAAAACAATAACGTGTTATAGGTAGTTGATCTTTATGAATATTTATTGAAAAGTAGTTTATAAAGATCAATATTGTAAATTAAATCGCAGTTTGGAATTCGAAATTACTTTATAAATCTAGTGTTTCTTTCGAGGTGGCGCTAGCTGTTCCGTGTTTGATTTATAATATAGGAACAATTCTTTAGAGGGCGGATCTTATCACAATAGCCAACAAAATGTCAATGATAAATGCCTCTAATTATTATTTAATGACATTACTTAATTTTGCAATGAGTTGTGGAAATGTAAAATTTTCATAAATTCTCTTTATTAAATGTAATAAACAATAATAACAACCCCTAACAAATTTATTGTTTACATTTTATTATTTTCAGGGTGATATGAGGGTTTTACATAGGCATGTTTACTGGACGCTGGTTTTTTGAACGCGTACGTTGCAGTTGTGCTGCTGGAGAGTCTGGAGTCCAAAAACAGGAGAGTTCGGGAGGCGCCACGACGCCGACGCAACAATACGGAGCGCCGCGGCGCCCGCGACCCATAAACCTGCGGGCGTTTGAGCCATCATAGTGCGACGGAAGAGTTGGCAGGGTAGACGACGCTGGGTCGCGCGCGCGCGCATCATTTCGTTCCGGTGTCCAGAAGCGCGCGTCGTGCGCGAAAGTTTTCCGCGCGAGTCCAGCGGCGGCGGCAGAACGTGTGGGCGCTGCTGCTGCTGTTTATGTGTCAGGAGGCGCGCAATAGTTTTGTCGCATATTTGTTACCGAATGCAACGCGTCGCGTATTTATAGCACTCGTTTGGATAAAGTGAATGTGAACCATCGAGTGCAGTCGAGAGTGTCTTTTCACTCTGCATGCATGCGTGTATAACACGCTAGCAAAACACGCCGTAAAAGTTTTAAATTTAAATTGTATAAAGTTTCGCGCTGCTGGCGAATGCAAGAAATGCGCGTGTGGATTTCTACACACGGTTAGTTAGTTTGCTGTCTGTGCTGCAAACTCGTACATGGATTTATCATTTCGTTGTGCAGCTGTTTGTGATCAAACTTTGCTAATTAAGTTTATAATTAGTTTCGACTGCACATTTCGCGTGTGTGTGAACTGAAAAAGTGCATTCACATTAACGAACCACCAAGGAGTATTCGCAAGCCTGAAATTTTAATTTGGTTCGCTGGTGCATTTGCTGGAATTAAAAGTTATCAAGTGCTTCGACTTCAACTTTTTCCATTGAATCGAACACACCGCGAGTGCTGGACGTAATTTAAAACCTTAAGAGGAGACGAACAAGATCAGGTTTTTAAGTGAAACGCGCACGCGTTTTGCGTGAGAAAATGTTGCGGCGGAGTGTTTGAGAACGACGCAAGCAGACGGGAACAGACAGCTTGGCAATCGGCGTCGCGGTGAGTGAACTATGTGGCGTGCGAAACGGCCGTCCGCACGATGAATATAGTGGGATGGCGGTGGCCAGCCTTTTGCTACTGGTGGCGGCTTTAGCCGTGGCGGCACCCGACTGGACAGACTGCCCGAACCCGTGCCGGTGCAAATGGACGTCGGGCAAGAAGACGGCGAGCTGCCCCGATGGCCCCTTCAGAGCGTTGCCCGACACGCTCGATGGGGACATGCAGGTGCTGGATTTGAATGGCAATGCAATTCATAAGCTCGGCAAGGATGCTTTCCAACGAGCCGGGTTGATTAATCTACAGAGGATCTTCCTGAAGGGTAATGGATTACGTGAGATACATCGGGATGCATTCCATGACCTCATCATTCTCGTCGAGGTGGATTTATCCAACAACGAGATCTACTCCTTGGACCCGGAGACGTTCAGCGGGAATCAGCGACTTCGAGTACTCTATCTCAGCAATAATCCGCTGCAGCAACTTGTGGAAGGGCAGTTTCCACCATTGCCACATCTTCGGACTCTAGAGTTTGAGGGTTGTCAATTGGAACGCGTTCATCCGAATGCGTTCATGCATCTCGCCGCGCTTGAATCGGTTAACCTCAAAGCGAATAGACTGCGTAATTTGTCAGAGGAGGCGTTCATGAGTTTCGCGCATCTCAAATCGCTCACGTTGGACGGTAATCCGTGGCGGTGTGATTGTGACCTTCGCGGGTTCCGCGATTGGTATCTTTCGAGCAACTTGCGGTCAATGTCGTTGATGTGCTCCGAGCCGGAGAGTGTTCGCGATCTGCCTTGGGAGGAGGTGAATTCGGAGCAATTTGCCTGCCCACCGCAGGTGTTCCTCATGCCGTATCCGCAAGTGCAAGCGGAAGCAGGGGGTAACGTGAGCTTCGGATGCCATGTGCTCGGCGATCCGGAGCCGGAAGTGACTTGGATGTACGAGGGACGGCCGATCAATCACACCTGGTTGATCGTGGAGGCCGAGGAGGGCCTGTTGGACAAATGGGTCAATATCAGTGTAGTTAACGTGAGTGATGCCGACGCTGGGATCTATTCGTGCATCGCGAAAAACGCTCTAGCTGCGGTCGGCGCTAACGTGACACTTGTGTTGCCCGAGGTGGTGACGGCGACCACGCTGAGCAAGTCGGATCCGGGGGTGGTGTGGTGGGCATCGATGGTCGTCGGTGTGGCGGTTGCGGGCTCCATGGTGTGCACCGTCGTCGCCGTGTGTTGTGTGCGTGCGCGTAATGCGCAGCGCCGCCGCAACATGAAGGCCAGCGTGAGCTTCACCGACCAAGAAAAGAAGCTGCTGGACGTGAGCATCGCCACCACCACCGACCGCGGCACGGGCAGCTGCGAGGCGCTCCCGCCTGACATGGAGCTGCTCGAGCCGCCGGTGCACATCACGATTGAGAACCATCATCATGGCGGCCATCATCACGAGCCGTTGCCGCTCGCCGTGTTTCCTCCGCCGCCCGAGTTCTCGACCTCATCGCTGCCGCCCTCCGCGTACGGCAACATCTTCATCTCAGTAGCTGTGAGTCGAGACCCCAACTTAGATACATCCAGGTGTCCTGATTTGTTGGACTTGCCCCACAGAGTCAAGCCGGTGTATCATGGAATGGCGACGCTGCCGCGCCGGCCGCCCCAACTGGCGCAGCAGCAATCGTGCGTTGCACCGAAGTATGATAACATGGGGCCGCGCGTCACCGCCGGCGGCAGCTCGACGCTGTCGTTGCCGGATGCTGCCGTCGAGCTTCCTCCTCCACCACCACCTCCCAGCTGTACCACTGCGCTTGCACCCGACTTTGTATCTCTCTAAAACCAACCCCCGAAACCCTCGAAACCATTCTCTCCAGCAATCTCTGAAAACGTAATACCCGAAATTTTTAATAACACACTTTGTAAACAACATCAACCCTTCTCTTCTCTTCGCCGCCCCCAACAAACAAGTAAACCTTTTCATACGTTCATTCAAAGCGTCAGCTTTTGAATGCAATACACACTCATCACTTATAAATTAAACTAAACCCTTTATACCTAAAACCTTTATACCAAAGTGAAACCAAAAACCCTTTTGTGGTTCATCTTCAATTAGTGCCTTTGCTCATTATATATTTTAATCAAGATATACATATACGATTTAAAAGTAATGATATAACAAATCAATGAATAAAGTTAATTAATCATAATCGATGATGAGGCGATCATTTTTTGCGCAACAAATGTTTTTTCTAGAGCGACCCAAGTCCATCCACTTTTATGTGCGTTCATGCGACAACTTTTTCATATCATTTGTACAGTGATTTTGTAAAAGACGCTTTCATTATGCGCACAAGTTTTGTGCGTCGTATTTTTATTATTCTCACAGCTCACTAGGGGAGCAATCAGAACATGTATTATTCAGTATTATTTATAAAGCAAATGTTTTTGCAGACTTGGGTCGCCCATAAGTACACTTCTCTAGTATAAACTTAATAATCTAATAATCAATTAATATTTTACATCATTGAACGCAGTCGTAATACGATTTTTTCGTTTTTGTTTGGACAAAGAACATGAACAACAAGAACAAGTTTTTTTGATTTTATCGCATACCATTACATATTTTATGAAAATTTACTATCACAATCATAAAGCCAGTGTGTAAATAATGGATAAACGTATATATATATAATAAAGTAAATGAATAAATAATAATTTTTTGACTAAATGTTGATTTCATCTCATTTTCTCATCGCATATGTAATTCTAAGCCAAAATAAATAAAGAAGAAGAGAGAAAACCATACAATAAATAACATTTTTGTGTATAAATTAAACGTTGATGCAAAATCAAAATTTCGAACAAGAACATGCAAACTAAATACTAAACTAAAAACTAACTGTATAGATGTAATCAACTGCATTTGCATTCTTCCTTCTTCCATCCAACCCCCACATCCTAAACGCCTAACCTCAAACTCCATTCCGAAACAGAGTTACTCTGACATTCGTATGTCTTAATGTAAAAACCAACCAAGAGAAACGGCTGCATTTATGTGAATCAAAGCGAACAATGGATCAAACATAACCTACAAAACTAGAAAACATCGCAATTCAATTTGTAATGCCAGGCCGAAGTGTGACAAACTTTTTCGATTGATAATGTTGACATGTAAAAATATATTTAAATCTAAGAAAAAGAAGAAGACAAAACTATAATTAATTAATTACTTAATTAATGAATGGAACACGGTGGCATGCGACACATACCAGTGATGACTAACTTACGAATAATGAACAAAAGAGGTCTAAACCTACCAAATACATATTATTATTCGATAAATAATTATGATTATGATTACGAACTAATTATCCAATACATATTTCTGTTAAATGTATTTATTGTTGATCTGTTAGATAAAGGATGATGAATTATAAGAATAAATTAAAAATCTTTGTAATTAATTCTATCGATTGATTTGCTTTCTTGACAGGGTAATTTCGTAATTCGCTTTAGCTGCCCCCCTTGCACTCCTCGCCGCCACTCTAGCCGCCCCCATTTGTAAATGGCTCTTATTAGCGTGGTGCTAGTGCTGCGAGCTGTTTAGTTGTGTGTCAATTATAATTAACGTCGGTGACTTTGTGATGGAAATCGTGCAATTATAGCGCTTACATGCGACACATTCATGACTAGAAACGTGTGAAATTAGTTCTTGCTATTCCTCCTGCTGGATGATGTGAATGCATTCCATAAAATTAGGCCGCTCGCTCGCTCGCGTGCGCAAATTACATGTGAATAAGTTATTATCGTCATGAGCGTAGGACGTGATGCGCGTCCGGTGACAATTAATTTCGCGTAAGTAACTCATGCGCACTCCGCGCGTAATTGACGATTCATTTGCTCGTCTGATTCGCGATTTTGCACATCGCTTTCTCCAAACAAGTTTCGACGAATCAATTCAACGCGCGAATGCCGTCAAGTGTGTCATTAATTTGTGTCTCGGAGAACTTGTGCACTCGCGCGATTCCGAAATTAATGAAAAACTCAAATGAAGAACTCAAACAGCGACTTTGGCGGCGGGGTGGATTTGTTCAACTCGGATTAAATGAAGGGAATTGTTCAAAAACTCCCTCGGGCCGCCCCTCGTGCGCAAACAAAAGAAAATCGAATTATTTTCTAATTCATAAAGTGCACAAAATTCTGTTTTGATTTCACTGTTTGTTTTTTGTTGTATTAATTAACTTCATCGTATCGTGCATAATAGATAAGCGCATGGAAAATTTCGCAATTAATTAAAAAACAGCAATAATATGAATATTAATGGGGTTAATGAATTTAATTATTTGAATGAGCATATCCGGTTTCGAATCCTGGAAAACAGGTCATCATAGGGAATTAACAGACGCATGTATGGTGGGTTGCCTATAATGCAAATTAATATCCCCTTGAATTGCAATAAACTTTTGATCAGACGAGCTTATATCACGCTTGAGGAATGCGAATGCGAGTGTTTTTTTCGTGTTTAGGAAGCTGACCCAGTGGGAAGTCGTGTTCAATGAAACATAAACAAGGGAAGTAGTTGAATCAATAGATTGAATTAATTGAACTCGTGCGGAACAAAAAGTGGAAGGAATTTGCGGAAAATCATGCAAGCTACGAAAATGTGGAACATGCCAGGGACGAAATGGCTATTTGTATAGAATTGAAGATAAGGAAGAAGAGGAGAAGAAAAATGGTTTTTTGTGGTGTAGTTAGGGCCTAGTGGTTTATAAGTAAGCAAGCAAGCAAGCACGTTGCGGTTCGATGCTGATGGAATGGAATGGAATAAGTATCGTGTCCTGGTCTTGTTTCGCATCTTCACAGCCAGAAGGAAATACCGCTCGCATGCTGTTTTCAGATATAAAACAGAAGGACCGAATATATTTTCCGTTGTTATTTCTTGCTCTTAGGTTTTTAACGAATCCGAAACAAGACAAGGCAACGCAAGGCAGGCCTGCCAGTGAAAATGAAAATACACTTGTATGATGGCAGCCGAGAAGCGCGAGAAAATAAACAAAGCAGAACGAACGCACTCTCGGCGCGCCTGGCGCGAGGAAATAAGTAGACTACATTGCATCAATTTTGAGGCCATTGTTGTCGCTGCTAACAAATGATGCTGGCGGCGGAGATAATGACCGAATCTGCTCGTGTGCCCTCTTCGATTTCGTCAAGACGATGCGATGCGGCGGCTGCTCCTGCTGCTGCCTCTTTTTCGTCCTCTTCTGCGTCCGCATCTTCGGGCGGCAGCGGCATTCAGCCGCCCGCCGGGCATGCAGTTTCTTCTGCGTTGCTCTTTTTCACTGCGGCATATTTTTCTCGTCTGCTTGCAACAATGCCCAGCGATTGCGAGCGATGTGGACGTGTTCACTGCGCGTATTTTTCAGCTCGAATAAACTGAAATCGCCAATTTCAACAACGGACAGTCACCAAGAAAGAATACAATCATCATGAAATCCAACGATGGCCAATTTACCGCAAACATGTATAAGAAAAGAATAACATAAATTTTAAAACAATTTAAATATTGAGTGTCACCTGCTAACTTTTCTTTCGAAACAGCTGATTCTAAACCTGCTTTATCGACATTTCCATTAGACATATGACAACCCCGGCTGTGACTAACCTGAAAATTACTATCATTTCAAATGTCAGTGCGCAACTGATTGGAACAATTTGAATAATTTATAAATAATATCAAAGTAGTAATCCAACGATGGTTAAATATGTATAATAAAACCATACAAATAGAACAAATTTAATTCCAATTCTTTTAAATTAATAAGTGCCATCTGCTAATTCTTTTTAGAATGTATTCGACGAAACCCGATACTGTAAAGCTCTGTTTTATCAACAGTTCGAATATGACAGCTCGGGTTGTAACCTGAAAATTAAAATTTTCTACTGTATGTCAGTGTGCGACTAATTGGAACGATTTGTATCCTTTTTGAAACAATATAAACATCAAATCAGTGCCATCCTAAACAATCAGAAGTTATTAGTGCGCGTCGTGAGTGAAAAATGTGCATACGATATCCGAAACCTAAACAAATAGTGCGTCGTCCTGCCATTACATGAAGGAAGGAGTCCAACAAAGCTGGTGTCGGCATTGCGGACGAAGGAAATCTGCAAGCAAGGTGAGTTTTCATTCAATTGAACACACTCGCGTCTAAATGAATCCGTGATTAATGCATTAACGCAATCAAAAGGCGGATGTAGTTTTGGGAAACTGCCTAAAAAGCAGGGGCGTTCTTTGATGCCTCATTTAGTGTATTATGCGCCCTTCGATCGCTCCATTCAGCGCTCGTGCTGGTTAATGATGCGCCGCTTTATTAAGTCTTTTCGTAATCAACACTTACTCTTGATTAAACGTCACGTCTCCGCCTTCGTTTTGTGCATTCTGCTTCTTTTCCACGTTCGTCGTATGACTCTATTGATTCTATTACCCAAGTAAGTACCCAGCACATATGCGTTCTTCGCATGCAACCACAAGTTGCACAAACAACAACAGCAGCCGTGCGGTAAGTCGTGCATCAACACATCAACAAAAACATTTTCCAGAGTTGCACAAAGGCTGCAGAACTTCTAACCACACAACAACAACAACAACGAGAACACATGCGCAGAGCAGCATTTTAAGAACTAGCGGCATGTAAATGTATAATTAAATTGTTTGGTATGCATTTCTGAAATGTAGAACACGTGTACGTTGCATTTTTGCTCATGTAGTGTTTCAGCAAATGGCGTGCACGGCGCGAGAGAAATAATTATACAACATGAAAAACATTTGCAAAATGTGTAGGGCGCGCTGCCATTTTTCGGCAAAACGCACATGCAGCGCTGGTGGCGGGGCCCGCACCGAATCAAAAAGTTAATTAAAATTGTAAATTGGATGTGTGTACACTGCGAGTCAACACTCTGCTGCTCAGCCATGGCATAGCTCGCCTCCGTATATCTCATTGTGTGCTATTTCATTTACATTGCGCGCGAGCAGCATACATCTGCATACATGTTCCTTACTGCCAGCCACTTCTTCATTGGCTGAATAATTAATGCGCGTGCAGCGTTATTGTATATATATTGTGTTAATCTCTTTAAAAACTGGCAAACACCGCATATACGAATTTCGGAATGTTTGCCGAATATTAGGTTATGGGCTTGCCGTCAGCTGATTGACTTGTTAGGAGTTGGTGTAATCCGGTTTTAGACTTGTCAGCGTGTCGTAAACAATACGTGTGCACGTTTGCGAATTAACGCTAACGTTTTTTTAAGGGTGTAAAGGGGTTATAGGTAAATATTGTAAAGGGATAGCATGATTGATCATCGCATAAAAGTGGTCAATATTAACTTTTTCCATATTTGTTCAATACACATTTACCCGATATTATGTGTAACTCTCGCTGAGAGTTAAATTTTAAATATATATTTTAAAATTAAAAGGGTAAAAGATGTTGTGTTTTATTAAAGCTATTAAGCTTTGAAGAGCGAGTGCGTGGTGGACTGAGGTCGATAAAGTATAAACTGAATTTTACGAATATTGAAATTTTATTTGAATGTGGCGATTAATTTCATAATAATTTCATTGAACAGTTGAACAAATATGAACCTGATGTTGGCATTGAGAACTATTCTTAAATTTAAAATGTTGGATAATAAAAAACAAATATTAATGCAAACGGTGGTTAAGGCAGAATAATAACATAGAAAATTTAATGCATTGAATTAAATAATCATATTCATAACATGCATTTACAACTAGTCAAGTTTTTCTAGATAAAATAACTTCAAATTGAGTTTTAGTT
>JARJDV010008253.1:0-14052 GCA_030264675.1 Anaulacaspis nigra | reverse complement strand
GCCCATGGATGGTTCTGAATACGTCCATATTGTATTCCAGTGAGCGTGTCACTGAGTCGTTTGTAAATGGGTCGTTCGTGTTCGATGGTTGGAACCCTGATATCCTCGTCTAGATAATGCACAGATGCTACTGGACTTACAACACATGCTGTTCCAGAACCAAACATTTCTAGCAACTGCAATATGATAAATAATTAATAATCAATTATTATTCATCAGTCTATGGTATTTACCCGTCCTTCCTTTTGTAATTGCATTAAATCATGCATTGTTAGGGTACGTTCTTCAACTTCAAACTCATTCCATTCACGAACCAATTGCAGAATTGAAAAACGCGTTACACCAGGAAGGATTAAACCATTAAGTGGTGGCGTGGCCAAGACACGTTCTAAAAATGAAACACTAATTCAGCATCTATCACAACAGGTAAGATAATACTTACTGCCATTTTCGTTGACATAGAATACAAAGATATTCATTGTACCCACTTCCGTAATTTGATGATCTTCCCCATAAAGCCATAAAACTTGTTGCTGTCCCCTCAACACCGCTTGTTTTTGAACACGAATTGTGGGACCATAATTTGAACCCATTTTGCGATCCCCACAACCCCCTGGCCAAGCGCGAGTATAAGTTGGATCTGCGAAGAGACTGACTGCTTGAGGTCCATCACTAAAGTAGTCTCCAACAGGACAAAGTATTGTAAATAGTAATGCTGATTCGGATTGTGATACTCCTAGAGTTCCCTGCCACGGAGAAAAAATAATACATTAAAAATATTATCTAATAATATAACTGGGGAAATTTCAAGAAATAACAACACGTCATTGTAAACAATGCGATGTTACAGATAATTTACGACTAATAAACCAAAATTTTAACGTGTAATGTATCCAAATAAAGCAGAAAAAATATTTATACAAGGTCAATGGCAGTTGGGATAATAGAATTAAACTTACATCAATCCCGATCAACGTGGGTCGAATGTACAAACTGGATGCTTCGCTATGAGGCACCCATTCTTGATCGATTCCAATCAACTTGTTCATGCATTTAATCAGCTCGTACCCATCGAAATTGGGTAATCCAGATTCCTTCGCTGAAAGATTCATGCGCTGCATGTTCAGATCAGGTCGGAAGATGCGTATCCGACCATCAACTCCACGATACGCCTTCATCCCCTCAAATAGTTCAATCGCATAGTGCAAAACTTTTGCGGCTGGATGTAGTGAGATATTTTCGAATGGAATAATTTCGGGTTTCTGCCAACCGCCAAGTGCTCTATGATAGAACACCTTGAGCATGTGGTCAGTAAATATCTGGCCGAATTTCAAATTCGATACGTCCGGTTTCGTGCGTAATTGATGTGGTTCAGCGAGTGTCACATTCAAATCTGTGTACTGTAACAATAAATAAAGATCATTCAGCGATTCGGCGATTTTGGGTTTAAAGAGAAATCATTTAAAACCCGTTTTGCGCGCTTCGCAAAAGATGCGCCTGCACATTCATCATCAAGTTGTTTACAGCGATAAATAAAATAAAACAACTAGTATCGCATGATTTTCGAACGGGTTTCGCGATTGGTTGTTGACTGGAGGCACGACAGGGATTTTGTTTGTTTGACGCGCACAAACAGGTATCAGATAATAGTTCCTGAGTGCTATGCGAACTAAATTTGCACACAAGTCATTCTTTTTTGCATACAAATAAAGCTATTGCGAGCGGGTCAGCAACATTTGATAAATCACTTACTTTGAAAGAATATTCTGGGTCAAAATCGCGCACATCCTCGACACTTGCAAGCTGCTCCTTCACCTTAAGATGACAACTGCGTGCCTGCTGGCGCAGTTTGTGCTGATGTCTTAAAATCCATCGGCAAGCACACTGCAAACAAATAAACAATCATCTTACAACACATCTCATGGCAGAATGCAAACCGTTATCAAAATGACGTCAATTCATGTCGGGAAGAATATCTCTACGTAGAATAATTATTTAATAATAGATTAACTTGTGTAATTATTACTAATTTAATGTATCAACAAGAAAAGTTGTGTCGTTTTCGACTTAATTTCAAACAACAAAAAAAGGTTATCACCGCTCGGAGATAATGCGAAATATATTTTAGTATGCAATATATTATTATATAAGCTGATTAAAATCAAGCGAATGAATGATTTTCATGGTCCAACATTAACTATTAATTGATAATTATAATTGATGATATTATGTAATTCAGATTGACCAATCGTGACATATTCAATATGAATTTTTGCAAACTAATAAAATATTTCAAGCATGTTGTTATCCTTGATTAATCGCCTGATTTATAAAAGTGCATACGTAATTATTCTGCGACTCTTTGGCATTTGATAGCTTTGTTAATATATGCACAACTTATATGCCTTTCATGTGTAAACTAGGTAAATATCTTGCTTTTAATGTTGCTCTTATTTCACATTCTGAACTGACAACAAACAACAACAGGCTAACAAACATGATAAACAACGTATTGGCATACGCAAGCTAACCGTGAGCGGACTGTGATAATGCATTATTAATTATGTAAGTTTCATTATTCATGTATTCCTATCAAATCAAAAGCAATTGCGCATAAGACTTGGTAAAGTAGGTGATTTATCCATCGAGTTTTCTTAGTTCTAAGACGTACCTGTTTTGTGGTTTGAATGACCATTGTCCTGGCACTGTAACGCTCTCTAAGTTGTGTTCGAAAATACTGTAAATATTCCAAAAGCGTAACTTTATCTTGATCGATAGAATGGCACGCTCGCTGCACACTTGAAGCAAGTAATAATTGTTGTCTCCGTGCGAATCGTTAAATGATAAGACTCCCCGCTTGCTGTGCGGCGTTGAGCTTACTTAGCACCGGTTAAGTCTCTTGGTGGACGACTAAGCGCAGTGCTCGCGATCACCTCGCTTTTACTTCGGGCCGCAGAGCGCGGTGAACTGGTCGCGAGTCACGACCATCGCTTTCCCGATTCAATTTGCGCGCGACGACCTGGCTAAGACGTCACACGACATTTGATTTGGTGCATTCGCGAATGATAAACGCGATGTTTTTATCCCGCTTGTGTTTACTCTTCAAACATTTAAACGTAATCAAGAAGTTTTCGTCGCTAATCGCAATTTTTCATACGCATTAGCTTTGCGCAAAATGCGCCGCATAAAATTATTATTTTGGCATTCTCAATACGTGACGATATATTCGCTGATGGAATTATGTTGTTACTTCGAAATGCAATAATTCTAAGAATCCATAATAATCAAACGGCGTGATTATGCTAAGCAGGATCGCGACCTTAAGTCGCAACCAACATTTGCATAAACTCACGCTTCGTACCACCTTCAAACGTTCCATTATCATTTTTTACATATTTCCATCCGCCCGAAATTGGTTGACAACGTCATCATTGATTATTACTTATGCGCGCTCTTGGTAATTACGCTCAATCTTGACGCGCAATGAATTTCATTCATTCGAATTGCGTTTGGTGTTTTACGAAAATTGACGCAATCTTGTTTTTAACAAATAATCAACTGATAATAATTCCAGCATCAACAATATAATCTAAAAAATTCTCTAGATTAATCATTAATACGTGAAATTAACAAATAAGATTTAAATTATTATTAAAGTTATCTACAATTATCAATGAGCAGCTGATTCCCAAGATATCTTTTTCTGTGAGAATAGCTGTTTGCTTGAAATATGATCCAAGAGCTTAATGTGTTTTCTAACATATTTGACTAAACTATCCAAGTGTTCTGCATCTGCTTCATGCTGAGGATACAAGCGGCGCCACAATGCACCTGCCAATACTTTATCATCACTGAGTAATCCTTCATCATAAGCAATCAAAGCAGCCTGGAATTGCTCACTTAATTCTTGAATTTGCATTCTAACTCCAGATGGATTATGTGCCTAGAAAATTCATATTTTAAAATAATCTGATAGAATTTTACACACATAACTTACACCTAATTTTTTTGCCCGTACACTAACATCTGACCACATTGCTTGCACTAAAGAGTTTCTAACTGTTCTGCCATCTTCTCCTTCAGCCATACATCTGACCATTAGCATCCAAACATGTATTTCTGTGATAACAAACCAAGAGTAGAATGTATCTGGCAATGAATATTCATCAAAGAATTCAGCATAATTGACTTTATCTGCTACAGATTCATAAAGTAGATAGCCACAGACTCCCAATTTCTAGAAGTAATATTTGCATAATTATGTAATAATAATAACTTAAGTTTAACTTACATGTTGTTTTGGATTCAAAAAAGGGATTTTGTGGACAATCTTTTGAAAGATATTAAGATTTTCATCAACATCCTTTTCTGCTATTGGCGCTGTAATAAACTTGGCTCCAGGTTTTCCACTGCAACTCCGAATTGTGTTTTTTGATAGCAGGTGTGGTAAAATTATTGCATGTTGTAAGGGCTGGTGAATTACTTTAAAATGATTCAATGCACCATAATGTGCAAGAGACTAAAAGTACAAATACTGTTATATTATGATTTTAAAGAAGAATATCAAACTAATAACCTTATTAATATGTAGCCTGACAAAATTCATTATGTCTACGATGCTATCCCTTTTAAATCAATTATTATATTAATTTTCATAATATTCACAACAAATTGAAAATAACACACACTCGCTTCCTGCTAACCTCAAAAAACTTCTTATGTAAATTCCGAGCGTGAATACCTCGTTCATGTTCGGCGCCATTGACAGTTTAACCTAAATTGAACCATCAGAAACAGGAGTCACGTTGTTCTGCCGCTAAGCATAATTTTGATTGTTTGCTTCGTGATTAGTGTAAAAACTTTAAGAAATGGCTCTTCACGTACCTAAGGCTCCTGGCTTTGCGCAAATGCTGAAGGAAGGTGCTCGGGTAAGTAACTGCACAAGCTTCTTTCAATTCTATAAACATGTGGTCATTCAGCCAATAATGAATCATACTCGTCCTTAGCACTTTTCCGGTCTTGAGGAAGCAGTTTATCGCAATATCAGTGCCTGCAAAGAATTTGCGCAATCCGTACGCACTGCTTACGGCCCAAATGGCATGAACAAAATGATCATCAATCACATTGAGAAACAGTTTGTCACCAGCGATGCGGCAACCATTATGCGCGAATTGGATGTTGAGCATCCAGCAGTAAAACTTATGATTATTGGAAGTCAAATGCAAGAAGCTGAAATTGGCGATGGCACAGCGTTTGTTATTATTTTTGCTGGTGCGTTGTTGGAAGCTGCAGAAGAGTTGATCAGAATGGGCATCACCCCAGTAGAAGTAGCTGATGGCTATGAAGCAGCATTAGAGCAAAGCCTTGAAATCTTACCGTCATTGGTAGTCAAAGAAATCAAGGATTATCGTAATGTTGATGAAGTAGCCAAAGGACTCAGGACCTGCATACAGTCCAAGCAATATGGCCATGAAGATTTTCTTGCTAAACTCGTCACAGAAGCTTGCGTCTCAATAATGCCAGAGCAGACAACATTCAACGTAGATAATATCCGCGTTTGCAAAATCTTGGGCTCAGGCTTATTGAAATCTGAAGTTATTCAGGGTATGGTCTTTAAACGCGAGGTTGAAGGCGATCACACATCTGCTCTGCAAGCTAAAGTCGCACTGTACGGTTGCGCTGTAGATATTATGCAGACAGAGACCAAGGGTACAGTTTTGATCAAGTCTGCCGATGAGCTCATGAACTTTAGCCGCGGCGAGGAAAATATGCTGGAGATGCAAATCAAAGCGATTGCTGATACCGGCGCCAAAGTAATTGTTGCAGGTGCTAAATTCGGCGACATGGCTCTGCATTTCATCAACAAGTACAACATGGTTGCGGTGCGTCTGAACAGCAAGTTCGATTTACGCCGACTTAGTAAAACTGTCGGGGGTACTGTATTACCAAAGTTAACTGCGCCAACCAAGGAGGAAATGGGTTACTGCGACTCAGTTACGGTTGAAGAGCGCGGAGACACCCCACTGGTCATTTTCCGGATGGCCGGCAAAGATTCCCGAATTGCCACTATCGTAATTCGAGGTGCAACCGATAATTACATGGATGATATCGAGCGTGCCATTGATGATGGTGTTAACACTTTCAAATGCATTGCACGCGATGGTAGATTCGTCGCTGGTGCAGGTGCCACAGAAGTAGAACTTGCCACACGCTTGGAAGCAGATGCAATGAAAACTCCAGGCATGCGATCGTTTGCAATCAAGAAGTACAGCACTGCACTCAATTCCCTCGCCAAGATTCTCTCAGACAACAGCGGACACAAGTCGAACTACGAAGTGTGGAATGCGCACAAAAGTGGCAACAAGAATGCTGGAGTCGATATCAACGGGGGTGGCATTTGCGACGCCTTGGAAAATAACATTTTGGATTCGTTCTCGTGCAAATTCTGGGGTCTCAAGTACGCTGTCGGTGCTGCCGCAACCATCTTACGTGTTGACCAAATCATAATGGCGAAACGCGCGGGTGGCCCTAAAGCACGCCAGCCGGCTGGTTCCGACGACGAGTCTTAATTTCTAAACGCTTAGTACACATTGACTTACCATATAACAACATTTCATTTACAACTCACATAAACAGCGTCGCTTTAATATTTGTATTAATATTATAATAAAATTTAATAACACGAAGATGATGTACACTTGTTGAATTTATTTGCATACCAATCTTACCCTAGTTACAACTCCCTCGCTTAAAAAAGAACCTGAAAAACGTTGGGGTGCAAGTAATGCAAACAATTCAATCACAATTGGGATATTTATTTGACTGGGTCAATGGTATCCCCACCGCGAATCTGCCCCCAACCGATTAATCGCCAATGTTTCTCAACGCGTCGGCTAAGCGCAATCTTCTCGCCGACTTCAGTGCACACGGGATTTGTAAGTGAAATCTTGACTAAATCGGCCCTCGTCGCAAGTACTTTACCGCCTGTACTTAACGAACCAATATTAACCAGCAGGACTTCACCTTTGGTCAGTTTCTGCACTTTTGCTGCCTTCTTGTCGCCTTCGATACGCACGCCCAAAAGTCGTTTGAGCAGATAATAACTCACCTATAAGTGTTACAATTAAGTAAAAAGTAATTTTTTTGTAATTTGTCAAATTAGTACCTCCAATTCAATAAATATGTTCGGCAGAGCACCAACTGCACCCAAAACTTGTCCAACAAGACGATCAGCACGACACAGCGTTGGTTCGATCTTGGTGCCAACCCCAATCAGTCCTCCAGGGACCGCAAATTGCAATTCGTTTTGTTCAGTATACAACGAAACAATTCTTGAAAAAATGGGTTTACATGTAAGTCTTCCTTCTGCATCCTTGCTCACCAAACCTGGCCGTACCTAAGCAATGACAATTATTTACAATTCGATGATTCACAAAAAAATTGTAAATTCAATTACCTCAATTTCTTGACCAACTTTAAGCACACCGCGTAAAATGCTACCGCCAGCCACGCCACCTTTAAGGTCAGCTACCTCGCAACCGGGTTTATTCACGTCAAACGACCGAATAACAATCAATCGCGGTTCGGACGTAAAGTCGCGTACGGGTACGGGGATTTTCTTCGTGATGTACTCGCAAAGTACTTCAATGTTATACTTCAATTGTGCGGATATTGGAATAATGGGCGCTCCTTCGGCGACAGTGCCCTGCACAAACTTAACAATCTGTTCTTGCTGTTCTTTCGCCTGTAACTCCTTGACCAAATCGATTTTATTTTGCAATATGACAATGTGCTTCAACTTCATGATTTCAATTGCAGCTAAATGCTCGCTAGTTTGCGGTTGTGGACATGGTTCATTACCTACGATAATATTCAAATATTAAGCTATTAAAACCGCCTTTGTCTTCTTACCCGCAATAAGCAAAAGTGCTGCATCCATGACCGCTGCACCGTTCAACATCGTAGCCATAAGAATGTCGTGACCAGGACAATCTACGAAACTCACATGACGCACCAACTGAAAGCGTCCGGAACATGCCGGTCGAAGACATGGAAACGAATCATCTTTGAATGAACCTCCCGAAATATAACTGGCTGGTCGAGGGCACTTCTCATTGTCACACTTATAAATTTTTGCGTTAGCATATCCTACAAAGAACAAGCAAATGGGATACCATTCATATAAGTTGGAATTGAATTTATTATGATTACGGTGATTTGAAAATACAAAAACCACAAAACACTCAGATTATATAAATTAGATGTCTATCTACGGGTACACAAGTACTTTAAAATAGATATCGTCTGCATTTCTTCGCGTTGCAGCGACATTGAACTTTTGGTGCACCTTGACCACCACCGTCTGGTGAATTGTTTGGCGAAGCATGTTTACTACCAGTCGAATTGTCACGACTATAATCAAATGTGAGCTCCTCGCCCAATTTAATCGAACGCAAAGCAAATAGAGCTAACTGAGGCAAGTTGCGATCGTGACAGTTGATCCACACCGCCCAAACACCCATATTCGGGTCGCAGGAATGATTGATAAAATGCGATACGTTGCCATAACGGACCGCGTCCACGGTGTATGGATTATTCGCCGAATGAAAGTCCAAATCAAAGAGGTATGTCAATCCTACACTATCGTAATGACTGCCGCGTCGATCAGCTTCCTCGCAGGATATCACTTCGCCGACGTACGTGCAAACGAAAGTACCACGTGCGATATTAGCCAAAGTCTTCACGCCCCAGCCGCATCCATTCGGCGTTCGAAAAATAGCCAGCGGTATCTTGCTTGGCAGCTGTACAACTCGATTACGGCAACTTTTATTACATGCGCACGTATTGTTGCATTCGTATATTGGATAACCAAGTGGCACGGCTACAGTTTTTCGAAAGGTGTACGCTTTGCGACCGTTTTCTCGATGCGAGCAGCAATGGCTGGTCCGGGCATGCGTGCAGTTTTCCTTACATCTGCATCCCTTGAGGGGAACCTGATTGATCTGAATGCCTTCAGTGAAAAGGTATTCACTAATGTAGATAAACGACGCTGGTGGCACGCTGAGATCATGTTCATTCTCCAAAACCAATGGACGATTTAACCCGATACGAGCATTGACACCTGTCACCCACTCTTTCAGGGCACTTTCCTGTTTACGCCGGCGCTGCAGTAGCTCGTAATTGAAGTACGTCGCCATCACAACATGAATCGTTTTCTTGGCCAACCTAGGCTGTTTAGCATAAAAATGAACAAGTTGTCGGAGTGTACTTAATCGATTTTCGCGCAAGGCCTTAAACCCGCCCGGGATCATCAGCGATGTAAGGGTTGCGTCTGAAATATCCGAATTGTCGCCAAAGCAATCTACCATCGCTGGCAGGACATAATGTTTGAGGACGAGTTCTAAAAAGTCGCTCAACGCTTTTTTCGCTTTATCAAGATGCGGTAATGGTTCCCACGTCTTGGTCCTCCATGGATATCGCTTCCACTTAATTAAATACTCTTCCCTATTGAACGCTATGCGTATACCGACGATTTCTTCTACCTCATAGGTAATTTGGTGAGAATTCCCTCGCCGTCTCCGTTCAAATTTGGGTTTATTGTATACTTTCTCAATACAGAGCAAAGTCCCGTCGAACATTTGTTTTAAATGCGTGCCTTCATCTAGCTCAATTTGCGTATTCGTCAAAGCCTTCCACTGCTTGCCAGATTTCAATGTGCGTTCAATGAGATCAGGTAATGTTTCCGTTTTATTGTCCTCTTCTTTAAACACAATATCCTTGTATTGGGTGATCGGCAAGGAATCAACGCTGCTAGTGCTAGGAAATGAATGATTTGAAACTATTGATTTCTCCGGCGGAAATGTACAATTGGTGTCTTTTGTTCTTAGAATATATCTTTGTTGTGAAATGTTTTCACTAATTAGTGACGGATCGTTTCCTTCGTCAATAGTACTTAAAGTATCTAGTTTTTGCTTTTTCAATAAATGGCTCTGATTTTCCTCATTGGATTGCATGTTAGACTCGTCTAAACGTTTGCGCTTACGCTGAGGTCGTCTATCGTCCTTTGCATTCTCATTACCATGAACAATATTGGCGTTTTGTGTGTCTTGCGTTCGTACGATAACAGATTGATCGTGATTGATTAGCCGTGACGTACATTTAATATTGTTTGTAGTAGGCCCCTGTGGTACAACTACCCTTCCATTCACATCAAACTTCAACCGTTCTGCAATACATTTTTTATTGCATTAATTTGGCAAGTTTTGCAAGTTTTTGATCAAATATCTACACTTAGAAGAGCAATCATCATCCTTCAGTTAAATATTCAGAATGGCTGGCTTGATGTGAACAGATCACAGAAGCCTACTTAACAGCTAATTGGGAACTAAGTGGGATATGCAATTAAAACTACAATTCAAACCACCTTTTACAACGGACAAAGTAAAATATTGTTAAAACATACCTAGTTTGATGGTAATATTGCGCTCAAGTTCATTCTTGAACCGTACAGTTTGTACGCCTGATATGGCTTTAACTACGGTCGACTTTCCGTGCGCTACGTGCCCGATTGTGCCGATGTTAATTGTTGCCTGCCGACTTATCACTTCCGGAGATAACGCAGTTAGTTTGCTGACATCCTGCAAATTAATCGTTAATTAATTGCTGATCTTGGCAGATGTGAGTCAACAAACGAACGCCAGATTGAGGTTAGGCGTATGTAGCATGCACCTTAACTTTGCACAATTGCAGAATTTCCTTAATCATACGGAACTAAACTTACGAGTTTTGACAAATCCTGTTTGTGCAAATTCGGCTGGCCTGTTGTAACACCACTTAATTCTGACGCCATTTCACTTAAACGCTCGGAAACCAAAAGGCGCGTTGGGTTGATGAAATACTTGACGTTGCTAAGTTTTAAACACCGGGTTCAAGAAGTGCCACGACTACGCCCTCTGTGACGTGTGAGACAAGTATTAATTTAAATAATTTAACAATATTATATGAATATTTAATACATGAATAATGTTTATTTTAATCTCTGCATTGAATAATAATTATTGATGGCGTTAAATCCATGTTGGTACTTGTTGAATGTGTGTCACTGCAAATCATATGTGTTACGTGCCAAAAGCAAACTTTATAACCTATAATCGCCTTATCGTTTCGTATCGGCAGACGAAAAGCAAAACGAATACGTTGTGTACACAAATTTTTGCATTTGTTCATATAATTCGCGAACGAATATTAATCCATCTGCGCGCTCTCGGTTCAGTGTTTATCGTGTAAGTACTCTACTATTAGCGTAATAATTTGCATAGCGTAGCTAATTGTATAAATAATTTGAGAGATGGCTGGCTTCAAACAATGTCGTGTCGTCTGGACTGACAAAAAAATTATTAGTGAACGTCATCCACATACAAATCGAATGAGTCGTCTCTATCATTCATTTCTCAACACTAGCAGCCACTTAATATCTGTTTGTTAATCATCATTATCACTTAATCATTCTAATTGCTCTTTCAGAACCATAAGTAGTTGTAGTTGTTCCAAAATATAAATACAAATATGGCAAACAACACCAATTATAAGGTATGTATCAATGCGGCGCGTTCAACAGCGGTAACTTGGTTATATTCTTGCAGCCAAACGAAGGCAAACGCGAAGAATTTAGAAGATATTTAGAAAAGACAGGTGTGATGGACGCCCTGACTAAAGTACTTGTACTATTGTACGAAGAAGCCGACAAACCAGACGACGCACTTAAGTAATTAGCTCATTTATTGTTAATAAACCAAATAACTTCATTGTTACTTTTGGTAGGTTCATCCTGAATTCACTTGCGCGACAAATAGGTAGTGAAACCGTTGACGATTTGAAAGCGCAGGTGACCGATCTGCTGGAGCGCGTCAAACAGCTAGAGAGCGATAATCAAGTACTCACCGACTCCGGCCAAAATGGGCCCGAGTCGGCAGCGGAAGGTGCTGAAGAGGTGCCTGAACCAGTCTCTGAGCAAGCGGTCGTCGAAGAATCGGCGGCTTAAACGTTGTCGCGATTACACCATTACGATGTAAACGTTTGGACACAATTGCTCTATCACTCTTAATTATAAGACGACGAACTTTTGAACGTTGCGTTTACTTTTTTGTTTGATTTTCGATAATACGAATATGTTTAATTGTTTTTTGCTGAACAAGCAATGTACTGTTTAATTTTCTAATGCGTTACAGTATTAGTGATACTAGGATATTATCATAGAATTTAATTCGTTTTGTAGTAATTAATGATTTTGATTATTTCGTTTTTAACATGCCATAGGTTCTGATGTTTCATTTGCGTAATTGTACAGGTGACTGAAACTGCTGGGAATTCTAACAACTCCGTCGCGTTTTATAGTGTGTAAATTTTCAAGCGTAATTTGTAGTCGATGCCATCCAAACGAGTAATTACTATTCGAGAATTTATATATGCATGTAAGAGGAAGACAAGTTGTCCGTAATTTACTGCTCATTGAAACTGAACTAGTGTTTAGAGACCGTTGTGCATTGCATTACAATATTTAAAGGAGAGCACACCCTAACTGAATCAAAATGATAGATAAAACAATTGTATAATTAAAGTGCTTTCACATATAATACGTCCATTTTGAAGCTTTGAAAAAGTGAATATTACAATATCTTGCACTACTAGATCCTATGAATATGTGAGAATGAGAAGTTTTACAAGCATAGTTAGTAACAATGATTCTATACGATTAACAAATTATTACGATTATGACTTTTATGTACTTAGATTGCATAGAAAAAGAGATAATTTAAGCTAAGAATAAATGTTAAATTATATATTTCAGTTGAATGCACACAAGTTATTATTATAATTACTTAACCCAAACAACAGCGTGATTAATTTCGTTTTTAAAGCATATTTCTTCAATTGATCTTGCTTTTATTGATGTGAAGAATTCTTCAAGTATGAAATCAGTTTCATGTTAGGTGTTGTGATAATGATATTTTACCTGCACGTTAGAGGAGAGTGATTATTGATTTATTGCATTAGTTATAACATTGATCATTTGGCAACTTCACCAGCAGCTTTTAATGCCTGTCTTCTTTTCACATCCCAGTTGAAAACGCGTGCCATGTTTACTTCTGTAGTTGTCAGCTGATCTCTGCATGTAAAAAAATCATGTAAGAAAATTAAAACTTTTTCTATGTGCAATTGTGGCAAACCTAAGAAAGTCCAAGTCATGTTCTACACATCCCAAATTCTTGGTGGCAGTGCCCATGTTATTAGTGAGCAACTCAGTTGCATCATCCAAGGTGTACTCAAGCATTACATTTGCTCCCAGCCATAAACAGACTGTTTTAGTGGGTGGGATAAGCGCCTTTACCAAAACACCCTCACTCAAGAGATACTCTGTTTCAAATTCCTCCTTCTGTGACTTAAGTTTATCCAGCATCTCCAGGGACTTTTTCAAATCTGGAATTTGTGATTGCAGCCGTTTTCTCTTTGCTTGCAAATTGTATTCCATGAACTTGTACTTGGAGTGTGCTACATCAAGTACTTTTAGTACGACGTCCGCGTTCTCCTTATCTTTCATATACGCATCGACGTCATCCTAAAATTAGTGCGAAATGCGTGGGCTTTGTATAGGAATTTGATACATTTGTGAGCACATGCTTATAAAGCGATAATTTTCGTGTGTTTACTTACGACGAATACGGCTTCTGGTATTCCAGCGAATGACTTGATGCTAGTAAGATTCTCCTCCGGTTTTTCGCCCGCCATTCTAACTTAATTATAATCAACTAAACAATCGAATAACCACGGTAAATTATTATAACCTCAATCCGATGAGCAAATCGTTTACGAGGAAACTGATTCCAAACGGGGGCGCCACCAGGGGAATTAATGACTCAACATGGACTCCACTTTGATTACAAAATTTATTTCTTTTACTCTTACTAAATATGTTATGAATCACTCTCGCTTGAAGAAGAACCATAATCACCAACAATTGAACGTTGTTGTAACTTTGGTTTTTTACAAATTAAA
>JARJDV010008249.1:0-45450 GCA_030264675.1 Anaulacaspis nigra | reverse complement strand
TTTACTGAAACTAATTTCTAGTCTAGTTCTACGTTATATATTAATGGTGTTATCATAAAATTCATTAATTAACATTTTAAAACAATCAACGAATGAGATTAGACCGCATTGACTGAATATTTCGGAACGTGGGTTAAAATTGTTTAAAAACATTTTAATTACCAATGAGAATATGTTTTATTATAGCGCAGTAAACACTGTTGCAATATGAATTTTAATAAATATTTACCAAAATATGTACCACTGACATATTAGATTAAAAGTTTGATAATTGTATACTACAAAATATTATTATTTGGTTTACAGAAGACTGGCACTAAATTTCCAGGTCATAATGATCAATGAGACATTTTATATATGATGTAATAATTAATAACTTAGAATTAAAATGACACCTTAAAATAAAGCTAAAATATAATGACTTTAAGTGCATATTTTGGAAGCCATTTGTTGCAATGGTTCCAATTCTTTTGTTGATACTAGATCAAACTCTTTTACAAAGTAGTAAAAATGCTTATAACATGTATTCACATGTGCTTCAGCATTTATCATAACAATATTTTCAAAGTGATGTATATAAACATGCACAAAAACTCTATGCAAGCGAGCAAGAATTTTGCTGCAATGTGATGCAAAGTTTTTGGGGAAAGGTAAATCAGATGTACATGGAAATAATGTTTGATCATTAATCTGATTTTCAATCCAATCCATTAAATGAGAAACATACTCCTTAGCAGGTAAAGGAGTTGGTTTCTTGAACTTATGTCCATCAGCCCATAAGTATTCAAATCGAGGGCCCCCTGTCATTGTAGGGCAAGTTGCTTCAGTACAACATTCAGAAATTGTCCCATAAATTAAGTTGATTCTATTGAAAAAATCTACAACTGAAACACAAAGCCATTACTACTGCATTAAGAATAATTTGCAATTGGTTTTACCATGTACAGCAATCCAATCATTCAAGTCTTCACCTTCAGGTAATCTTACCGCGGACTTTAAATTTATTCCCGAATTTAAACTGGCACATGCTTGTTTATGTAAACTATATCGGATAGTGCCATGAACAAACTTCTTCTTAGGCCGGAAAGTCTGAAAAACAATAATTATATTGAACCATAACCTCACTAAATATATATTTTTATATTTACGAATTTGCTTACCTTTCCCTTTTGAAAAATCTCTAAAAACCCATTTAAAGCCATGACTAGTACTGTTCACCGCAAAACTAACTTAATTTGATTAAAACGACGACACCGTTTGTAAAATGCTGATAATAATATTGAGCCACTACATTCAGCCACTCATGATGGAAAATAAAACAACACACTGAACTAACTACCTAGCTACACAGTGATACGAAAATAGATTACTAATAATATTTCAAATAATATATAGTTAAGTCATGTTCCAGAATTATATAAATATTTTAAAACTTAATTTTGAATTGCATCAACACCATATATATAACAAGCAAAATGATATAACTAAAGGAACACAAACAGATAAATATAAATAATTCTGACTATAAGATTAGTTTCTAGTTAATATTCTAACATTGTAATATTTCTTGCATAAATTCTGTATCAAATTTTGCCTCAGTTTCTTAACATTTAATATTAATCCAAAGCACGCTTTAAATCTATAAGCATTATCAATATGGACAAACTAAATGAGATAAGATTAAGAAACAACTCTATAATAACACACAAATATTATATCATTTTTATTGGAGTAATTCGTAATTGCTATAGTTATGTTCAAGTCCATACACTCCGTAAATGCAAAACCCTGAAACAACAAGACAAATTAAATAACGAAACTCTTTGGAAATAATTAGATTCATGCTTTATCTAATAATAATATCTTTGAAAATACAGTAATATTAAGTACAAAACATCAGTACTCTATCTACAGTCTAGTTATATTAAAAAATATATAAAATAATTTATATATTCTACTCGTAAGTGTAAAGGGTGTTAATATAAAAGGAACACAAAGTTATTGAGCATTTAGTGCCCTCGTTATTTCAAGCTTTAGTTTCCCCAAACCCTATTTCTTCATCTTTGGTTTCAACATCATTGTCATTGCTTTTAACGTGTAATTTAGTTTTCCTAGTTCCAGGAGGTTCATTTTTTCTATGTGCAAACAATTGTGTTAATCGTTCTTTTATAGTTGCCTTATCAATTGAATTTATGCTTTCATCAATAACACCATCCTCTTTTTCGTTGCTTGTTGGGTCAGTATTAATAGGTACATTGCTATTAGAACTAGAAGGTGTTGTTAATTTTCCCACTTTTGGATTATCAATTGAATAATTGGGTGCTGGTAGTATTGAAAATTTAAGATTTTTAGGTGCATGACCAAGATTCATTTCTAATTTATTTCGGAATAATTTTCCAGCTTCCGACGTAGGTTTAAGATTATCTTCCGGTAAATTTTCACTAACTCTTCTGGATCTTATTGATACTGGAGAAGAAGGTGGAGTTTCCGGTATAAATCTCTTCTTCAAAGTACCACGCGCCACATGCAAATCGGACGGAGATTGCCTTAATGCTTTATAAGTTTCAAATTGAGTCATTGAGGGTGGCGGAGGTGGCGGAGGACCGATTACTGCTACCGGAATTTCATTTTCTTTAATTTCCGTAACAATATCTTGAGCTTCTGGTTTATCGTCTTTAACTTCTACAAGCTTGTTATTTTCAAGTTTAACTTCTAGCTTAACTCCCTGTTCTACATCCTTCGTTGTATCAATAACCTTCACTTCTTCTGGAGAATTTTCTTCGGTATTTAATATCTTATTAATCTTAGATTCTGAATCATTTATTAATGTATCTTTGTCGTTGTTGTCCAAAATTTCAAGAGAATTTATTTCCCGAGTTTCTGGAGATTTACTCGTTTGTAACTCTAGTATTGGCTCACTGATTTCTTTCGTTAAATTAACTTCTACAACTATAATTCCATTATTTGCCCCTTCTACTGGCACAATATCTGCTTCTTTTGACTCATTATTCTGCATTAATCTATTGTTTAAAATCTCAGCTTCAATCGCTTTTTCATTTTCAATTTCCGGCTGCTCTAAGATGACTTCCGGCTCGGCCTCTCGATGTATGATTGCAACAACACTTTCCTCTTGCGGCAGACTATTTGAATTATTCGAAACACTTGAAACAAGCGAAACTGAACGAGTGCGTCTAACTAATCCCATCGTAGCACACTCGCCACATTTTTCTTCCTCCTTATCGAGCATCGTATCAAAAGCAACAAGAACATTTCGAGCTGATTCCAATTCCACTTCGCTCTGTTCAATTTCATTATTTTCATTCTCGTCAAAGAATGCTCCGCTATCCGAATCGGCACTGCCTTTATTTGAATTCGACTTTAATTTTCGGCTGCCCTCGCCTTCAAACGCAATTTCCTTGTCGGATTTCGACGCAATCTGTTCCAATTCATCATTCAAATAACTTAAATTTACATAAGTGCTTTCGCCGTTGAGATTGTCGTTATTTTCCAACGACTGTGTATTGAAATTATTGTCGCTTTTACAACAGCTATCAATTGTTGAGTAAATATAAATGGGTAAACCTGATGCGTGCAGAAAGTGTTGTAGAAGTAGTTAAAGCGGTGATGATTGTGGTGGAAGTAGAAGTACATGCAAACGTGCAGTTTAGAAAATTAGACATGCATTATACGCCTCTAAATTCGCTAAGTAGTTGAAATTAAAACTTACCGATTGACATCCATGCCGCAAATCGAATCCACGTAGCTATATCAAGAGACATCATGAGGTAGATATTGACTAGAATACTTAAAGCTGGAATAAGAGGCACTAAAGGCACCTAAAACAAATGCAGAATTAGAGATCGGATACGTTGAATCAGTCGTAATATACTACCTTAAATGTTAAATTCGTTTTGGCTTGCGGTTGTGCTGCCATAGATATTATAATTAATAGGATTATCAATCCTAAAATAGATGTTAAAACAATTGCGAATAATGCCCGCCGTGATAAATGTTCTTCAAGTAATTTTAAAAGCAAGCTTAACACAATGCATAGAACACCTGAAATAAATCAAGTTCAGTTGGATAATGACTCTAATAAAGAACGCAAAAACTTACAATATACAGTCACTTCTATATGGACTAAATTTTCGGTTACTTTTGTTGGATGTTTATGATTATTAATATTAAATAAATAACCTAACCATCCAAGTTTTGGTTTCACGTTTTCTATTTCGAACGTTGTTTCAATTTCCTCAGTTTTGAGATTTTCGTTAATGAATTCTTCGGAGTACCTAAAATAGTTCAAATTACGTACCACGATAACTTCATAATAAATTATTAAATAAAACTGATATTTTACCCACTTACACTTCAGTAATTGAATTAAACTTATCAGCAGTTGAACTAAATGAATATCTAAAATGCACAAACAGTACAACAGCAATCAACACATGAACAAACATCATAAATGGAAAACACGCACAATCATATTCAAAGTACACAACTCGACACCGTAGATTGTTAACATAACGTAAATTTACACTAGACTACATTAGCATTGGAGGCATTAATTAAACCAGAAGAATTATTTACCTTAATCTTAAGACAGATGTAGCAACAATTGTATATGCGAGTAATGTTCCAATGGACATCATATCTACAAGTTGTGCTTGCTCAAAAATACCACTAATTATTCCTAAAATAATACATCATTTTATATCTTCGTCTTTTAGAAATCTTATTTAATTACCCGTTAATACACCAGCAACAAGTGTGCCTATTAATGGTGTAGAGAATCGTTTATTTACTCTTCCAAGAATTCGAAATATTACTCCGTCATTTGCCATCGCATAAATAATTCGTGGTAAAGGGAACATTGCGCCAAAAAGACTTGCACATAATGCGAAACAACCCCCAATGCTCACAATCCATTTCCCAACGTCCATATTATAGTCATCAAATGCAGAAGGTATCGGAGCGTTGACATCCTAAAAGTTCTGTATTAAATTATTAACTTTATAAATATTTATTTATTAATACTTGTGCCCAATATGGTATCATCAAGGTGATAACTGTCGAAACCCCAAAGTATGCAAAGAAACACACTGTCAATGATATAATAATTGCCATGGGAATAGCACGTTGTGGATTTTTTGCTTCTTCGCCTGTTGTTGCAATACAATCAAAACCAACGAAACCATAGAAGCAAGTTGCAGCTCCTTTTATCATGCCATTTATACCAAAAGGGAAGAAACCTCCCATGTCATCTTTTCTGTCTAGAGGTGCAAGTTTCCAATTTTTAATATCCGCCTTTGTTGATCCCGCGATGATGACAAAAAGAACAACTCCCAGATTAAGTACAGTGACAATATTGTTAAGCAATGTACTCTCCTTTAATCCAATGGCAAGAAATACTAAAATTATTGCGTTATGTGTATCAACTTCTAATGATAACCGAAATCGTTTACCTACTTGATAGTAAGATCGAGGCAGCAAAGGCGAAAAAGTCAAAATACTGCGCGAAAAATTTCACATGTATGGGAGCTATTTCAGTGAATGCATTTTTTAATGTGTTGTTAGCTAATGAATCAATGTACAAAGTCATGCCATGTGCAACACTTGCTGATCCAATTATGTATTCCAGAATCAAGTTCCATCCGATAATAAAAGCGATGAACTCACCCACGCAAACATAGCTATAAATATATGCGGAACCAGCGCGCGGGACTCTTGCGCCAAATTCGGCATAGCACAGTGCTAAAAAGCATTACAATTTTTGTTTAGCGAAATCATAAGAAACTTGTATAGTTTACCCGCAAATCCTGATGCAATTGCCGCGATCAAAAATGACAAAATAATCGAGGGGCCCGCGATTTCCTTGGCTACTTTCCCAACAAGCACGTACAATCCCACACCAAGTGTTGCACCAATCCCAAGAAATGTTAAATCGACTACGTTCAAAACGCGACCCAGGCTGGAGATTTCTATTTGAGATATCACTTTTTTGCGCGTTAAAGTTCTCCACAATCCCGAAGCCATTTCTGCCTCCTACAAAATTTCAACTCATGTATTGCTGTCTGATTATTAAAACACGCGCGCAACAATACAAGCTTTATCATATGATAATTTCTAGATCTCTTGATAGCATGGAACGCGCATAGCCTCCATATTAATGATCCTAGAGATAAGATAACAAATTCTAAATGCCAGATGCAACTCATACTAGAACTATTAATCATTGTAATATAATTATACAATATTCGCCTATCGTAATTAATCTTATCTAAGAAAAATTGATAAAATTACCTCAAAAATTTTGCCAAAAATGTTATATTCCTCTATGACATCACACTGAATTATTTACAACATCCGTGGCTGATATGTACCTACACTGAGTAACATTGTGCACATTTATCCAACACTATTTTGCATTCCATTTCTGATTCCAGTCATTTTTTATGATAATACACGTTAAATAAAATGCCGCACCAAACAACCTACGTGTGCAACAATTAACTAAGCCAAACACAACGTTGTTGTCGCGTTACGCTTTACAAGCTTAAACAATATCAGCGAAAGTTTAACTAGCAAACTCGTAGCCTTGAAATTGTGTATTTTACAATAAAATACGAAATAGGTAAAATTATTCTTAACGTGGAACGAACTGACAGTGCGCAAGTTATTTTTTGAAAATTTGTTGTAGCCTGTTGCGCCCATCAAATGCGAATAAAATTGAAAGTAGTAAACACAGGCTATCATAACTAACAGAGTCTATTCTCCTAAAGTAGGACGTATACAGCAATAAATAATTTTCCTTCAACATTTGAACGTTAAAATGCGCGGTTTGTAAGATCAAATTACATTAATGTTTTCTACTGACAGAGGACGTTGATAGCAGCAATTTGACGTACCGCGGCGACAACTAGCGGTTCTTTGGTTAGTCAGTTCCTTTCAGCCATCAAAACATTGGAAGTAAGTACCTTTCGTTTTAAAATCCGTGAATATCTTCAGCATCGATATATATTTAGTGTTTAAATTTGGTGATAATTCGCGTAATATCTTTTAATATCGTAAACGAAATATCATTGAGGTGATATTTAATTTATATTTTGTGTAAAAACCGAAGGTTCATGTGTCGACGTAGGAGGTTATGTTTTCAGAAGAACCTCGCTATAAAACCTTGTTTCTTTGCATAAACTAACAAATATTTGTTGTTGCAGAAGATGGGTAAGATTATGAAAGTGGGTAAAGTCGTGCTGGTCCTTAGTGGCCGGTACGCAGGACGCAAGGGTATTGTGTTACACCACTATGATAATGGTACAGCAGAGAAACAATACGGTCATGCAATGGTAGCTGGAATTGATCGCTACCCACGAAAAGTGCACAAACGTATGGGTAAAATCAAGATCCACAAGCGTTCCAAGATCAAGCCATTCATCAAGGTATGTTTACCCTTTAATTCAAGCCCTCATTTGCTTAATTAAATGATGATAGTTAACACCTAAAGAATGATTTCAAACTGATTATTCTATTAACATGCACTACCAACTGATCCAGTTTTAAGTCCAAAGACTCCAATATTAAGTAACTTTAAAATATTAAATGTAAACTGTTTTTGTAGGTCCTTAACTATAATCACTTGATGCCCACTCGATACACTTTTGATCTGGGATCAGCAAGCAAAGTCACCATTAAGGATTTGAAAGATCCAATGAAAAGGAAGAAGGTCCGCTTCCAAACGCGCGTAAAGTTTGAAGAAAGGTACAAGATGGGCAAGAACAAATGGTTCTTCCAAAAGTTGCGTTTCTAGATTACATTTCTTATAATCTTAAATATATAATTTAAAAAAATATTTCTCGTCTTTCCATTATAACGCTACCACTGTCGCCAGTATATTCCCTAAAGGTTGCTTTTGACATTGAATCAAGAAAAGATCTGCTTCAGTCCATGTATTTTGTTTGGATATGTTACATATACATACATTTCAAATAAACATTGCATTGAGAATTATCAATCAATCCATTCAATAAAACATATGCTCTTTAGTTTACATATATGCATTCAAATGCCAGTTGGTTAATTAATAAGTTGCACTAAAACAATGCTGGTTATTACTGATTGCCAATGTGTTATTGCAGCGCTCAGTATAAACAATGCATACAGCTAAACACTAACGTTAATTACAATATAACAGGTTTCAATGTTTCTGTAGATTATTAGATTAGCAAGTAATTTAATCAAAATTGTGAGAAATTAAATTGGTGCAAATATTAGACAACTAAAAAAATAATAACCCAAGCCTTTGCAACAGGGTCTAGCTTTTATCTTTAAAGATCACAGCATCATAATCTATGTATTCCAGTCCATATCATTTACATGTAGTCAGTTAAGGATCACACATTTTGTTGTTGTTGAATCTCTTATTGTTAATTTCTTTTATCGCTCATTTTGATACTCTTCTTTACACTTATGGAATGTTCATATTACATTACATTGTCACAATGTATTAACATTTGCTGTGTTTCTATATTCATCTTTTATCTATTTTATAATTATTTTTCAATTTTGCAGTAGATTCATTATATTTCTTATTTAAATAATTTCACTTGAAGTTTTGTATTATTTTTTAGAAAAATAATTATATAATGACTACATCTCATACATGTCCGTATTTGTCTAATTGACCTCTAAAATATTCAATATTTTTAATTATATATCAGTCCCCAAAATTTTCAAATTGTTTTTCTTTTTGTAATACAATTCAATACACTTACACTAGTGGTATTAACAAATGCTAATATAATTGAAATATCCTCTTAATTTCAACAATTAACCAAATTAATGCCACTGGATCAATTCTCTTCTTAAACGACGACGTATATTTACTCAAAAAGCTCTTTTTGTAACGTATTAACAAGAAATGGTTCAAAAATTTTCAACACGAATAATGCAATAATAATGAAATCATCATCAGATGCTAAGTTTAGTTTCATATTCACTTACCCTTTGTTTTTTTGGTTTCATGCGTAATTACGATTAGTATTTGGATTACCAATTACTGCATTAATTCCTCCTCATCGGGCACTATCGGTATCGGTTCCTGTTGTTGCGGGGTTTGGTTTATGCTGCTGGCAATTGCTGAAGCAGGTTGAAGAAGTTGAAATGCAGATCCTTGACTAGGCTGCAATTTGAATGCGGTGCTCGGCTGCGACAATCGGTTGTGTTCTGCTGGCGGCAGTAAAGTAGCCGCATGTTTAGATTCCATGCGCAGATTAACACGTTCACATCCATCGGGTGGTCCTCGCGCGAGGAAAATACGTGGCGACGTGCCCATTTTACCAAAAGGTGATGTTTCCTGGTCTGGGCTCGATCCACGTGATCCACCTAGCGAAGATAACGAATCAATTAATAAAAATTTACGCTATGGCACAAACACGTTTGATAAAAAAGGGTTAGTGACCTGCTTCGCTAGGCGATGTGTCTAGCAGTCCCGGTATCATAAGTGGTGATACGGAATCTCTAGACGATGGACCTAATTAGTGATCATTCAGTTAGGTTTTGCAAGCACTAATCTGAACGCTAAACGAATAATAAACAGGTTTAATGTTGTCTATACCTGATGAATGGCAACTTCCTCTGAGATCATTGGCTGATGGCGTTTGTGTATTCACTGACCGGGTGTTTCTATACATTTCAGGAAACGGCGCTCGATGACCCTCGGGAGTCACCTAAAATAACGGACATATAAGTAGATTCATTATATACTAAATGATTTCTTCAATAGTCACCTTATCAAACTCATCTGATTTGACATATGTCGAATTAGAAAATGAATCGGATTTCAGTACTAATCGTTCTATTTCCTGATTGAGTCCTTCAACGGAATTACGCATCGTGGGCTTCGACAATGGCTTGATCGGAATGTTAACTGGCATTGCCCTTGGAATCAAGCAAACTAAAAAAAGCAAAGACAATATGACGAACTGTATAGAATAAAAATGCGCACGTACATGTATTTGTTTGCGAACTTGTATTTAATGTATGATCACCCACAATCGGAACATTCCCAGTCGGCGATGATATCTGAGATCGATTTGTAGAATGCTGAGTGTTACACCTGTGAACCTTGGGCCTGAAGAACTTTTCCAATTTCTCACTGCCATTACTATTAGTATCATTCAAAACAGCTGGTTCACCAAATAACATCATCTTCCTGGACTCATTCCACTCAAGTTCATCAGTTTGTGTGGCTTTATCAACTTGCAAAAGATGTGGCACATATATATTTTCTCTTGGCCACTGGCCTTGCAAGTAGATGGCATCTAAGGATGCTGATCTTCGTATACAATTTAATGCTCCTGTTTTGTTCCTCATTTTGACTGAAAATTCAAAGAAAATAGTAATTAATAACACATGGTCTAAACGTTGATCTTTAGGCACACTGCACCTTTGTTTATGCTAGAACCAGGACTTCTTAAGCCTGACTGTACATCGGCAGGCTTCCATGGCGCCAGGGTAGGACTGACACTGGACCTCAGTGGACTTGACTGCTTCAATAAAGAAGACATCGGTATAGTCGCTTTCATGGGGCCCCCATGCTTACTGCTGTTTGGAGATTTCGTCAGAGACGACGAGGACTTGAGTACCTTAGCCGTTGTCGTAGTGTTTGCTGAATTGCATGCCGTGTTGTTTCCATTGTTGGCGGCTGTTGTTGCTGACATTTTCTATTGGTGTAATGGTACTTCTGGACGTGTCGCATCTACGATTGTTTCGGGCATCTCTTCCCATACGCGATGAATGCACCGCATATATTTCTTGCCTATCACACAATCTTTAATGTAGTAACCTTCCACTAAATTTACGACGCGAACATGTCTCACCTTCTCGATATCAACGAGCCAAAATCGTCAATATTTGATCACGTTTCCCTGCTATCCACGTTGGGACCGATTACAAGACGTATGGTCGTGTGCTCGGCCTTTATCATTTACACTACAAAGCAACCATCCACACGGCCACAACGTTTGATACTAGATCTCGAGTCCAGAAACGGTGCACCACACAACACAACGCACAAAATGCAAGGATATGATGTGACAGAATGTCGATGTATATGCGTCGATCTATGTATGTTGCGTAAACGTCCTTCGTCGTGAAAGAGCCTGTGCGTTTAGTATTTGCGAATCCATGAATGTGAGATTCAAGAGAAGTGGGACTTCATTGAGAGGTTTTTCTATACGGGGTATATTTGCATCCACCGACATTTTAATAATAGTATCATCGCATGAATGTCTATTTTATTCACACTTTTTTATCTTTGAAGCAAAGAGTAAATAGTTTAAATTTTAATTTTAATACTGTTAATTCAATAAGAACCACTTAGGGAAAAGATATTTTAAAAATTAAAACACTTTGTATGCTGCAGCGCCCTCTTCCCAAAATACATCATTTATGCATTGAATATCTGTGGTATGTTCTGCGACCTGTGGTTAGTTGGGCAATTTGGACTTTTGTAACGATAAGATTAGCATTTTAATCTAATATGAACGCGTTAAAACAATTACAAACGTTGTACGACCAAGAGCTATACTCCAATGTTATACATCTAGTAATTACAGAGTTACTTCTATTTACAAATTGTTGTTTAACTTGCTAACCTCTCTTTTAGGCAGAGATGAATTTGTCAATATTGGACCAAAAGCCTGATGTCAACAATTATTACACTAAATATGAAGTTTATATGCTATATGCGGATTCGTTATACCACACGCAACAATATTTATTAGCTGACAGTGCCTATAGTTCTGCTTTACAAATACGTAAATATATTGCTAAAATGAAGACTTCACCCAAAGGACAAGAGACTACACAAAAGGATAAGGATATTGATATCAATATTAAATATAAAATGTATCTGTGTCGTATGAATCTTAAAATGGCACAAAAAGCTATTGATATTCTACAGACTGTTCCTGCAAGAATAAGGATACCTAAAGTAAATATGGCTTTAGGAGATTTATATATGGAAGCTGGCTTAGAGAGGTCAGCAGCCACATGTTACAAAGAGGTATTAAGAGAAAGTTCATGTGCTTTACTTGCAGCTGAAAAGTTGTTAAAATTGGGTATAAAGGGTATAGAAGTAAATTCTTTAATGCTTGATGCAACAACTGAGCAGGGTTGGATACATACATGGTTGAGAGGTCAATCACAAATGCAGTCCAAAGAATATCAAGCTGCTATTGACACATTTAAAAGTATTGACTCTTTAAAGGATAATATTAATCTTTTAGTTACTGTTGCATATTGTTATGTATACTTGTGTGATGAGAAGAAAGCCTTGCACACATTGCAGCATGTAACAGAATCAGATCAGAATTTTATAACTGGCAGAGATTTGTTGGCTACTTTGCTAGCACATACTGGTGATAAAGATCTCCGCGAATTAGAAAGACTGGCTACTATAGAATTAGAAATGTCACGCTGGAGCTGTGAACATTGGATAGTTATGGGATGGTATATGTATGCAAGTAAAAAGTATGAAAAAGCTCTTTATTTTGGTCATCAAGCTTTATTAATTCAGAAGAATAATGTGGAAGCACTACTTCTGAAAGCCCATTCCCTTATGGTTTTAAGGAAACATATTGAAGCATTGTTTCACTTTAAAGATGCAATGCATCATTCACCAAATAGGTATGAATTATCCTTTGAAGTTAAATAACTAGCATAAAAGAAAAATTTAAGGTATGAAGCTCATAAAGGTTTGGTGGAATGCAATTTCCTTCTTTTAAGAGTTAGAGAAAGTTTGACTATTGCATCCAATGCTTGTAAAGTACTTAATAACAGCCCTCAAGCACTGACGGTATGATTAAGTGAAGAAAATAAATGTTAATATTATTTATACTCAAATTCTAGTTGTATGCATCTGTGATAATGAAGGATCCAACAACTAATTTGAAAGTAAAAAATCTTCTGGATAAAGCGCTTGCCGACAATCCAACGTATACGCCAGCGATTTGTCTTCTTGCTGAATATTATGAGCAAGAGCAACGATACGAAGAAGCATGCCAAATGTTACAAATTCATGTTGATAAATATCCCTCTTCCAAAATACATCAACTACTAGCGGATAATTATGCTCGAATACAAAAGGATGAAGATGCTTTCACTCATTATAATGCCGCATTGAGATTGGATCCACGCAATCAGCGCGCCCTAGAAGGTTTAAACAGCTTGGGTCGTTCGCCAAGCAAGTTGGACACATCATATAATATTGCTGTAAGTGCTGAAAATAATAGTTATTCTTCACAATGCTCCAGCGCTAAAAGTTATGTAGTGGAGGAGGGTGATGTATCAGGTATCAATTTTATGTTCGATTAAATTTATTAGCATTTTTATTACATTAAAAAAAGTATATAATAATTACTGCCAATTGTTTTCTGTAAAATTATTTCCTTCAAAATTGGATGGTGGAGGTGGTGGTGGCCCGCGCGGTAGAAATTGAGCCCTTGGGCCCGCATTTTGTGGCGGAAATGATGATGGAGGCGGAGGGCGCCAATTTTGTGGTGGTGGCGGAGGCCTCGTGCTTGGCGGTGGTGGTGGAGGAAATGAATTTGGAAACGGAGGTGCGCTTGAAGGCGGTGGTGGTGGTCCAGGAGGCGGAAAACCCCCGGATGTTGAACCCTGCCACGGCGAAATCATACGTGGTGGTGGCGGTTGTGACTGCGAGATGCTTGTTGTTGGAGGCATTGGTGGTAATGGTGGACGTGGTGGCGCACCAGTTGGCGGGGCTCCCGGAGGAAGCGGGGGCTGAACTGGCGGTAATGGCGGAGGCGGAATGCCCGTTGGGAAAGCAGATGGTGGCGGAACTGGTGGAGGAGGAGGTGGTTGAATATTGGCTGGCGTTGGTGGTGGAGGCGGCATAATTCCAGCCATCATAACAGGCGGTGGGGGTGGTGCCATCATTCCCGGAGGCATCATTCCCATCGGTGGCGCATCTGCAAATAGCTGATGAGGGCGATCAGCTTGTGATAGTGGATTTTGTGCAGCTAATAGACGTTCAGCAGCTGACCCATGGCGTTCACCCTTTGCATCCTTTTTGAAAGCATAAGATACACTGATTGGTCGGTTACAGAGATATTGACCATTCATAGCTTCAATTGAAGCATCAGAGGCTTCAAAACTGGCAAAGTTAATGAAAGCAAAGCCTTTTGAGTTACCAGTCTCTGGATCTCTCATAATTTTTGGTGTTTGTAGTATAACACCAAATGCAGAGAATGTATCATAGAGCAGTTTCTCATCCACTTCTGGGTCTAGATTTCCTATGAATATATTTGCCCCAACATCTAAATTCTTTTGATGAGCAGATGCTTTATTTACCCTTATAGGTTTGCCATATAGCTTTATCATATTCATTATTTTTATAGCATAATCAGCATCTTCTTCACCCATGAATTCAACAAAACCATAGCCTTGATGCATCATTGTTACCCTGTCTTTTGGCATGTGTACATTCACCAAAGGGCCAGCTTGCACAAACAATTCCCACATAAGAGCTTCGGTTACATTATCATCCAATCCGCCAACATAAATAGTAGCATCTGCAGTAAAAGAGGTTATTAGCATTTTATCAGGAAGTTTCTTTAATAAAAATACCTCGATTGCGTTCTGCGATCGGACCGTTCGCCATGATTAAAAATTAGGAACCACTAAACTATTAATAAAGCGGTTAAATGTTAAGAACTTTTAGTTAACTTAATTATTTAGTTAAAACATTTGGACCACATGAATCGAGCAGCCAAAGATATGCTTAACGCTATATTTACAATATTAGTCCATGTGCGACAACCTAGGGGGCTAACATCCTTGTAAAGTTTCTAATTTCGAAAACAAATTTTTTTATTTAATTAGAGTTTTATTTGAGTCAAATATTAGATATTGGTGCTCTCAAATTAATTAATACGAAAACGCATAATAATCGTAGTGGTTGTGTTGTAAGCTACAACCCTAGATTAATCAGCTGTGGTCTGACGCATTTGACAGGATTATAATGTGAAATGAAGTGAAAGAATTTGTCAGTGGTGGTGAGTGGTGTGTGCTGTTGTGTATTTAACTTAATAATCTAGTGATAATGGATAAATTTTGAAAATAGTTAACATTAACAGAGTAAACACTAATTGAGGAAGATCTAGTCGTCATATATGAACGCGTAAGTGTCAAGTTTCTTAGTTCATAGTACAATACTTGTGCATTCTGCAGAAGTAAGGTTATTTGTATATATAAAATTTATTTTCCTATTTAGCTCACTGTTAAACATGTCTGGGAAGACGGTAATCAAGGATAATCCTTCACAATATGTGAAATTAAATGTTGGTGGTTCCTTACATTACACAACAATTGGCACACTGACCAAACATAACACAATGCTCCAAGCAATGTTCAGTGGCCGAATGGAAGTAAGATCTGATTCTGAAGGTAAAAATTATTTATTTCCAGTGTAGTAAAAGTATATATCAATACTTCTTTAGGGTGGATACTAATTGATAGGTGTGGTAAGCATTTCACAACTGTTTTAAACTTCTTAAGGGATGGATCAGTCCCACTCCCAGAGACCACAAAGGATCTTGCAGAGCTACTTGCTGAGGCAAAATATTACTGTATAACTGACTTAGCAGAATCCTGTAATCAAGCACTAATGCGCAAACATGCTGAAGTTGAGCCACTCTGCCAAGTTCCACTGATAACTTCACAAGCAGAGGAAGAGCGTCTGATAAGTTCTACAACCAAGCCAGCCATAAAGTTACTTATTAATAGACATAATAATAAATATTCTTACACGACCACTTCCGACGATAATCTTTTGAAAAATATAGAATTATTTGACAAACTGTCATTGTGGTTTAAGAATCGTGTGTTATTTATTAAAGATGTAATCAGCACTAGTGAAATATGCTGCTGGACTTTTTATGGCCATGGCAAGAAAGTATCGGAAGTATGTTGTTCGTCTATCGTATACGCTACTGATAAAAAGCATAACAAGGTTGAATGTCCTGAATCAAGGATCTACGAAGAAACACTAAATATTTTGTTGTATGAAACACGTAATGGTCCTGATCAAGAATTGATGCAAGCGACATCCTCACGTGGTGCTGTATTAGGCATGAATTCTTATACCAGCGATGAGGAAGAGGAACGAATGGGTTTAGACCGATTACGCTCAAACAAATTCAATAACCAGACATGAGATTATCCTATTGTTTCAAGTTACTTAACTTATATTTGATGTATTCTGCACTCTCATATTAGTTCGTTTTATATCAATTTTAATTAAACTGAAGTATATTGTTGCTAATAATGAAATTAATCATTCGAATCCATCGAGATATATACATTTATGTCGGATTTAAAGGAGGTTTGAATTAGGCTAAATTAAGCAAATGTACGAAAGAGTATATGAACACCCAAAATTAAAATTAAAACAAAGATAATATTTAAGGAATATATTACAATATATATTTAATCTTATTATTGATAGGCTTTCAATCTTACAATAACATTCATCTAATGCATAAATTAAAGTTTTACACAGTTCACCGGGCATGAAAATTCAGAGTCCTGTATAGTGATTTTCGCCAGCCGAAGCAGGAGCACTACGTCTTGATGAGAAGAAACCACGTTTTTTCGTATCTTTTTGCTCCCTACAAAAAGATCACAATATGATTTTATTATATAATAATAAAAATATAACGTACTTAAAAAACGCCAAGTGCTGTTCTAACAAAAATCGACTATTACACTGAGATAACTCTGGCCAATGGCTGAGTATTCGTCGCAAATAAGCTTCTAGACGTTTTCGTCGATCTTGAACAAATGACGCGTCCTAAAATTATAGTCATTATATTTAATAATCACGAAACAGCGACGACGGCTAATACCTTATTGCCAAGGCTCTTCTTGGGAGGAAAATCAAAGGATGCGACAGCTGAATCGAGTTTTTTCAGATCAGAATGTAATGCATGGAATTGAGCATAACGTCGATAAATATTCCATTCATCTGCTCCAGCACGCAGATATATTTGATACACGTGGTGCGATTCAGATCCAGAGCCCGTCAGAAAAGCGGAAGGTATCCAAATATTTACACAGCATTGCGTGTCGTTGAGGAGCATGTCGTCAGTCGCAAGCGGACCTCTAACTTCAGACAGTTCGCGTTTTAGTTTCTCTACTAAAGTCTCTTTTTGGCAAAGAGATTGCTGCAAAGCTACGTTAAAATCCATAAGCTCTGCGTGCATTTCAGCTACTTGCACCAATTTCTTTTCGTATAACTTTGCTTCAATTTTATAGTCTGGTGATTGCTCATCTTGTGACTTTAATAATTGAACTGCATCCATATAATTTTTCAATTGCTCTTTTAGCCTTTCATTCTCTTTACTAAGTGAAGTAACTTTTGACTGCAATCTTGACGTTTCTTCATAATTTTTTGCTTCCACAGCTGTTAGGATTGCGCTGACGTCCGTAGACTCTTCAACGGGTATATCACAATGTTCGGATTCAATGCTGATTGGTGTTAATTCACCGATATTTGGTTCTAGTGGTGTAAGAGTACCTTCCAGATAAGTTGGATACTTGTCTCGACTGCCACTTGTTTCGATGCTCAACTTCCGCGTTAGTTTGGAACTAGTAGACGTGGATGGCAATTCACCCGGCTCGTTTGAACTTGAACTACTTGTAGTATCGCTGTATGTACTTTGAATTTCTTCTTCCATCTCTGCTGTGCTTAATGGGGTCAATGGTTTCCTACTCATTTGCGTTTCACTGCTACCTGATGATTCATTTGCTGATGGGAGACTTGTTGACAAAACACTACTGCTTTCGTCGTCGTCAAATGAAATAATAGTCGCGATTTTTCTCTTCCGCTTCAAATCCTTCGCACACTTATTGTCTAGCAAAGGCGCATCAATTATTGGTTCCACTTTAAATTTTTCTGGTTTATTTGTACCAGCGGAGTTTAGTTCTGGTTTATCAATGCTTACTGCAAATAATATAGAAGCTAGGCCTGAAACAAAATAAAATATTAGTGAACCCACAATAGAAAAGTTTCAGTACTAACCAGCTGCCATATTTGGCAACAAATTATTGTTTTCATCATCACAGAGCAATGCCCATGATTCATAATGAATGTGCAAAACTGATTTGTTCCCCAGTATGATATGGAAATATTTTTCTAGTGAGCGCTCATTCAGTGTGGATCGTATCCATGCTTTTCCTCTGCCCGTATCTGTCCAGATATGTTTCAAGGCTTCATACCGTTCACACTCATGACGCGTTAGATGCTTCTTTATGAATGGCCAAAAAGCTGAAATTGAATTATCCAATTATCCATTCAAATGATTGAAGTGCCACATATACTCACAAGGATTATCATTGTTCAGTGATAGACTATTAGCGACAATTTCAACTATATCAACAACTTGTTTCACTTGTTTGTTCAATCCTAATGCATGATCCAAGGGTTTTGGTCTTAGGCCATGCAGAAAAACAGCTTCCAGATTATTGCATAAGCAGTAAACACAAGAATCAAATTCAGTAGCAAGCTCAGTTTTGCCACCAAATCGTTTTTGGCATTCTTGGACACTCTCAAGCAAACGATTTAACAACCTGTTATGCATTCAACAATAGAATTAAACAAAACAATGTAGTATAAACTTACCTATTAGAATTTTCTTGCGAATTCATCAGTACTACTTCCACGACTATAATATTTCCACTGCACTTTGTGTTTCATGCGTAAAATTATATTTAAGTAAATATTTGTAAAATTTCTAGAGCACGTATATTATTTATAAACAGCATTGATACTTAATTAAATTGCTAATGACGCGTTGGCTTATGTCTGTATAACTTTTGTCGTCAACAACAGTTACGAATGTAATAATTATCAAATTTTTATCGTATTTCTCGTAATATTATACTGGAAAATAGTAAATAATTCCATCACGAATACGGAATCATGTGTTTTTGGAACAACAAAACCCAGCAGACGTCATGACAATGGAATTCAGTTTCACTTATTTGGCCAGATGGCGCTTTACACAATAATAAAAATTGTGTCCGTTTGTTGCTTTTAAATAATCTAATAATAATATGGTTTGTCACATATCCTGCTACATTTATAAAATCGGATTATTTTAACTTAATTTAATCGATTTTCAAATAAGTTAATTTTATAGGTGTCGCTACTAAGACGCGATATAAATAAAAACAATTTCTCTTCGTGTGAAACGCAGTTAACTTTGTTCAATCTCCTCTTGAAATATCGTTTGTGTCACATTGCAACTTTGATTGGAATGATATTGAACGCAACACGAAACTGATATTTTAGTCGAGCGTTTCGTATATCTGCCTGACTCATATAAAAAGTGCCAATGGTTATGTTAATACATGCATGTATAACATACTTGTCGGGTTGGTGTTAGTATTTTCCGTCAGTACGCTCGTGAAGCAAGTGCATCGTGTCGCAATTATCTAGCAGAGGCAGTAAGTAAATCGCGCATTGCGATGTCGTTAATGGAAAATACGGGACAAACTACAGCAGAAGTTACGATGTCACGGTTGCTTAATCTCACTCACAAGTTCAATTGCTTCTTCCTGAATGGTAAGACCACGTTCGCATTCATTTATCAACAATGCTACCCAGATAGAATCGATCGTCCGTTTACACCCACAAAATTATTGTTTTATCAACATCGTTTAAAATATCTGCGAAATTGTCATAGGACTCACGAGCGGCGAGTGCAAGCCTTTTATCGTTGCGGGCCACCAAATCGGATTAGTAAGACCAGATGTAATGAAACAACTGCTACGATATCCTGAAGTAACAATGAACAAAAGATCATTTGAATTATGCTTTCACTGAATATGTAGGTATTTTTAGTAAATTCCGGGTTCGTTGAGTTAAATCCGGCATTTCGCGATTACGAAGAGCGTTCCAATAAGGTGAACGAGGTACTCAAGGAATTGCGGAGTGATAACACCTTTGTGGCATTGAAGGGATGGCGTGATGAAGTGCGTATTTCGTTTGCAGCATGTTTTTTATTTGCTCTAACACTTGCTAAATGACCTTCTAGTGCTTTGAAGTACGCACGGAATTCAATTCTGCTAGCTTATTGAAACTAGACCGCTCTGCTACATGTCTGTTTGGTATTCGAAACTATGGAATCCATATAAACGGCTTCGTAAAGCATCCAACGCTTGGCTTATGTTTATGGCTGCAACTGCGAGCGGCGAACAAACAGACATGGCCTGGTAAGTGGGATAATATGGTCGGTGGCGGCTTATCTGTCGGACACGGCATTATTGAGACCGCCTACAAGGAAGCCATGGAGGAGGCATCAATTCCTCCAGAATTAATGTCTAACATTGTTAGCGCAGGATGCGTGTCGTAAGTTGATTCTTACGTAAATAATTTACAAGTACATCTCATGAACGTTTCTAGATTTTATTTCGAATCGGAACGTGGTCTCTTCCCTAATACCGAATTCGTTTTTGATCTTGAACTGCCTGTTGACTTTGTACCCAAAAACCAAGATGGTGAGGTACAGCAATTTGAATTGCTTCCAGTGCAAAAATGCCTTGAGCGTCTCTTCCTACCAGATTACAAAACAACTAGTGTGCCTGTTACATTAGACTTCCTAGTTAGACACGGTTTAATATCTCCAGAAAACGGTAAGAAAAGTGATCAAGATTTGATTGGATACTAATTTCTTTTTCGCTTTTAGAGCCGTTTTACACTAGAATTGTAGAATTATTGCACGTTCCGTTGCAAAAAATCTATAGCCAACATATGTTCAACAATAAACAGAACGGCCAGAGTTTCTTAAACACGTAAATTGATAAGCGGTGAGAGTTTATCAATTTTTGAAATATTTTTGACAATGCTAGTGCAACCATTTTATTAGCTTCGTTGATAATCAACTTATACAATATTACATATATTACGTTTAAAAATAGCTATAACGCACGTTGATGACTATAACACACGTGTAGATAAATGTTTGAAAAAAAAGGGAACTAAGTTCACAGTTAGGATTTCGAATATACTTTGTAAATTTGCAAATATGCTAGGCAATGATAATACTTAGAACAAGGGCTATGTTTAACGAAATTTTATACCATTCATATACACCACATAGGAAATTAGACAAAAATAATGACGAAGTTTAGCGCGCATAATTTGGCTGTGAATTCACCTTCACCCGTTTCATATAGGAGCAGACAAGTTATGTAACTTTCTAACATTCCGATACTGCAATAAATTTAGAACATTTTGAACACCGAGAATCAGCATAAAGTGCTTTGTTATTCGTACGATGCGTTGGGTTGACATTGCACCGAAATATTCGTTTTAATAGTCATAGATACATGTATTTCCGCGTTTTGTGATACTTTCAAATGCGAACACGAACAACGACCTATTCAACATGCGCACATCTATATAGCTCATGCTAAAAAAGGTTGAATGACGCTGAAAACCAGTTTTCTATTATCTATTTAGATGTAATTAGCTTTTATAAACATTTTATTATGCGCTCCTAGTCTTTTTGAAGAATATGAGGAATATGTTGATGATACTTAAAAAAAGTTTGACACTCGGTTAGTGTATAATTTGTGACTCGTATTCTAGTCCAGAGCGCACCTGAATAAACAAGATGCAGGCACTTATAATAGAGATACGAATGCGCCCGTTAATTTGCAGTACGCCGCTTATCAGTATTTTACTTTCAATTTATGTGACGTTTCATTTGTTTTCTTTAAGTAGAAACTGCAAACCTTATAGTTAAGTATTTTAAATGTAATGTAATTAAAACCAGCAATATTTTTAAACAAATATTTATTATTACAATTATATATTCAATTCAATAAAGTTAAGATGCATTCCGAATGAGATATTTTATAACAAGGATTTTAATATGAGAAACGACGATACACGATTTAAAACTATTATCACAAACTGCAACTGCTTATAGTTAATTTAATATTTTAAAATCAGCGGAAGTATTAATCTTAACATTAATAATTATTTACATCCATTGTAAAGTGTATTCTATATGTTACTTAGCTAGGAACAATTTCTATAAAATAGATATTTCATATTAGAATATTACACATGAAGTTCTACTTGCTTATCGTAATTAATTATAATTACTTGGAAGAACAACGTTTAGACTTTTTTCTTTTTTTCTTTATCAACAAAGAAATATTCGAATATATACGCTTTCATTATGAAATTTCTCTTAAAATCAATCGCTTCGCTAAAAATATTTTCATTCGATTTATCAAATCGGCTATCAGAAAATAAATCTAATATAAATACGAATCTAAAAACTTTGTATTTGGTTCAATTTTAAACATTTATCAATCGTAAATTTTTCAATGTTCCTTGATAGTGAAGTATATACAGTTAAATGTTAGTGGGGTAAATGGCACGCATTAGATAAATGTACATTTATTTCTAACATTAGAAAATATCAATCACCTAGCATGACTATTGCACTGGAACGCTCTTTATAAGTAAGTACCGGAAATTGTTCAGAAAAACAGCAACAAATATGATGTGCCTCATATAGACAATTACATTTAAGTGGATAGAGTTTAAAACTATGAAACACCTATACAAGTAGAAGGACAAAAGGATGATTCTATTTAATCATCATCATCATCTAAATATTTTCACTTCTGATTCTGTCTAACAAACAGATGAACAATCACACCAATGAAACAGGAGATACAGTTTGAAGAAGAAGACTTAAATATTACATTGTAGATCCATTGTTGTAAAGTAATTGTCATCTAGTTTGAGTTTGGCTTGGTTCTTAGTTGGTCCGGTTACGTTGAAATTATTGTCGTTGTCAACTAGCAATTCAGTCATTGGCGAATTAGTAGGTGAATTATCAACTATGAGCTGCCTACCAAAATCCTTCTCACACCTAAAAGTAAACGATATCGTCATCGCTAAGTGCTTGACGGAATTAACGAATACTTGACCCTACAAATAAAATTAAAAAAATCAATGTTGAGAATCGCAAAAAATAGTGGTGCAAGCAGCTAAAAAGTTTAAAGTGTAAAGACGGTAAGCGAAGGACATACTTGTAAATATTGCTAGCAAATGAATTGATTACAAACGCGTTAGAGATGGCTATTCTGCTGGTTTAGAGGTTCCTTATACATCAGGCTATAATAAATATAATTATTTGTGTTAAATACCGAAGACAAATGAAAAAGAATTAATAATTATGTCGGTAAGCTTCAAGAAATTTTGTGTATGCCTACGTACTCTTTATTTTGCATCCTCTTCTTGATAACTTGATATAAGTACAGTCCTAGGAGCGGAAATGGAATCATCATTGCAACAGTTACTGGCACCACTGTTGTTAGATCACTAGTTGGTTGCTTGAGCGTATTTTTTAACAAATAAATCGGGATGCCTGTATTTTGAATTCCAGTTTCTATTGCAATCGTAAGCGCGTCTGTATTGTCTCGTCCACAAAGTTTGGTGAAGAGATATGCTGTGGTATATCCAATCCATGGTAAGCCCATTCCTGCTAATACAATCTGCAATATTTTGCCACACATTAAAACAAACTTTTAGGCCAAGTAACTTTGTTAGTACCTGCCAAGAGAAGAGTTCAAAGATGTATGTATTTGTGATAATTGCGAAGATAATTATAAATGCGAGTAGTGCACCCGACAATCCTTTCAGAATCCTTACGAGGAAACGTGATACTTTAGGACAGAAAGTTTGAATTACGTAACCAATCAGTAGTGGAACAATCAAACAAACAGCGAAGTATGATAACATTTTGTAGGGCACTTCCATATTTCCTTCATCGTATATTACGGGTCCTAATGTGAAAGCCCACAACGGCATTGTTGCGAATGCCGCAATGTTGGACATTGCTGTTAAGGTGATTGATAAATCAATATTGCCACCAAGAATTAATGTCCACATATTTGACGCTCCACCACTGGGTGCAATACCCGTGAAAAATAATCCTAATTGCATTGGGACATTTCCAGGAAATAAAATCCTCCCTAGGGTAAAACTTATCTGCAAAAAACCTGACATTAGTGAAACTTTACAAGTTGTTTAAAATAAATTTTACTAGAGGCATGAATATTATTTGAATTCCAAATCCCAGGCATGGCGCAATTGGTTTACGTAAATTCTTCTTTAATTCTCCCCAGCTAAATGCACAACCAAAATTAATATACATTAAAGAAACCAGTATAATGACGGACACATGAAATATCGTGTCCAGTGTAGTCTTTTCTCGTGTAACTACCACTGAAATATGGTCAACAGCTTCATATGTTGTTATTCCGCGTTGTTTAATAAATATCGATACGTTTGCATCTCCAATGAAGACACCGTGTACGGTAAAGCTTTCTGGAAAGTATGTTGTACCGGTATCTTTCTTTAGCCAACTTGTACTCTTGACCCGCGCTATTTCAGGTTTATTGCTTTCTACTAAGAGGTCATGTTCAGAGTAAACATTTTCTGGTCCAGTAATTGTACAAGTAACGTTAACGCTCTTATACATTAATACGAGAACTCGGTGCGGTTCGCAGGTAATATTCCAATTAGCGTCATTGAGCGATGTTGCGCTATCAATATTGTATAATAATAATCCAACAATTAATAACAGGATGAACCTCGGCATTTCCAATGCTTGCATCTGTAATGAAAATAACTTATTAACAAACAATACAACTTGCAAAATGTTGTTTGTTTCAAGCACAGCGTTTGTTATTAAATATTTATAAGCATGTGTAAAGCTGTAAGTATGTTACCCAAATAGAATTGAAAGGAGCTACGAACACGCGCTTAAATATACGATTCGAGGAATAATAAAGTAGTGTCTGTTTGGGGTAAATAATCCATGATATATAATCTTTAATTCATCGTAACACGATTGTCAGTCATTATTACCGCTTTATTATCTTATCGCGTGCTGCCCCAGACAACTTGGGTGATTAATTTTAAAAATGCTATTATTCCTTAGGGGTTATCAAGAAGGGAAACACAGAAAACAAAACAATTATACCACAAATGCAGCAGGAAAAAAATTGTTATGCAGGTCACCGCAAACCATGTTTTCAAGGATTTTCCTATTAATTATTGCGTAATATATGTATGACAAAATGGATTTCTTTACTGTGCAGATGAGATTGATAACATTATAAGTGCAACAAGGGCAACAAGTGTTCCTGTTCATCCCTTGACCCAGAATCCGTAATCACCCAGATTTTAATCCATATGCATGCGCAGAAGATCTGTATCAAGCAGGTCCAGTTATTTGGACATTATTTTTCATATGAGGAGGGCAATGCGTAAATATGAGATAATTTTAAACGTTTCACTGGAAGCTAATCAATGTTTTGCTGATAGCACTTTGCAAATATATGTCTGATCAAAAATGTTATTTTTGCTTACCTTGATATCACGGACTAAAGATTCTGAATTATTTATCCTTTAAAGCGATGAATTTGTATTTGAACATATTGTGAATAAACGTGTTATAGTTATTTTTTGCGGTACACTCGTTGCTTGCTACAATACCCACAATACAACCAAGTACAACTGTTTATTAGAGTATGATATGTCCTTTAATAGGAGTGCGCATTGAAGCAATGAATCCTCATGTGAACTATGTTACACGAGCAAATTTGCGCGCATTTCCGCACGTAGTCCAGACGATGTTATTTGTGCTGCACACTGATTAAACTATGTACACAACTTGTTTGACTGTTCAGAAGCACTAAACCGAGTGCATGTTGCAGTACAATGCTGTACCTCGTTACTAAGACTGAATCCTGCCACTCCTGCGTGCTTCTCGTAACCAATCTCTACATCCACCAGTCCGAATATATGCAGGATATATATTCAATTTCTTAACATAGTAGCAAGAACCGGTCTAAATCAGACTAAATCTTATAGTATTTAGATATATTAACATTCCAGGCAAGCAGGAAATGGTAGTGAAGAATTGCGTACAACTCGAAAAAATGTGCATATGTAACTGGTTCTCTCAGTGACATTAATATAAATAGTACTAAAAATTGGTCAGTAAATTTATAATCGAATTTTTAATATTAGTTCAGGGCAAATCTAATTGAACAACATAAAGGTTCTTTTTTAAATATTCAATTCCGGCTTGACTACTGACCTTAATCTCATGTGTTAGTTTAGTTTGTCCTTTTATCGTCGAAGCGCTTATTCTTTTAATAAGTGAATGCGGCAACATTGTAATAGGGATATGGCATCATGCGTATGTGTGCATATGAATGGGATACGTATACGTGGGGATACGCCGCAGCCGCACCAGCCGGACATCGCGTAGCCGTAGCATAACCTAACTTTTTCTGGAAAGAATAACATCTATTAATGTTTAAATAATGAATTTTCAGAAGGTGGTGCGATTAAATGGTAACATTATAGGCTAGGTTGACACCCACAATTCAGATAATTTATTTAATTTATAGGTTTCCAACTAAGTTATATACAGATATGTGGATTAAAGAATTTCCGGCCACCCAAAAATTATGATTGTAATGTTTACATCATTGCTTGTTAATCAATTGTAACTGGCATATTTTATTCTAGATATAACTATACCGGAAAAACCAAAATTAAAATTTATGGATAAAGTACCAACTTATCAAGCAATGGTAAAGCCACCAAAAATGCAGAAAAAACTTAAGTTAATGATGGGTCCTGAGACAGTTCATAATACTCTTTTGCATAAACAATATGGTATAATAGCCCTAGGAGGTGGGAGATTAAGGTTTGGACATATTGAAATGATGAGATTAACAATTGGTAGAAAGATGGATCTAAACAGAATGTTTGCAATTTGGAGAATTGATCCTCCATGGCAACCAGTAACAAAAAAGGGCCAGGGCCAAAGAATGGGTGGTGGAAAAGGTGCTATTGACCATTATGTTACACCAGTTAAGCAAGGAAGGGTACTTTTGGAAGTTGCAGGAAAATGTGAATATGCTGAGGTTCAGAAAGTTCTTGAAGAAGTAGCTGCCAAGTTACCATTTAAGGCAATGGCTGTTTCTCAAAATATCTTAGACAAAATGAAATCTGATGAAGAATGGGAAGAAGCAAATAATGCAAATTATTACACAATGAAGTATGTTATACAAAATAATCTTGGTGGTTGTCAAAAGTGGCTAAGGCCAAATGATTTAAAATATTTTGGTAAATATATATAGGTGAAACTGAGTAGTAGTAATAAGTTCTGGTATTTTTATTACATTGATTAGATGAACCTATATCTGTTTTTATAGAAAAGTAAAGTTGATAACAATTTTTAAATTGTGTGAGTCATATAATCAGTTACTTAATTAATGCCAAACTAAAATAAAAGTTTTGTTGAGTACTTACTCTAGTATTATTGCAAAATACCGCCAACATAATGGATTGAGCAAGCTGTTATCATTTCTAATAAGTGGAGTGAAGGATTTGATATGATAAGATATATTGATTTGGGATAGTACACACATATTCAATTAGTAATTGGTGAATTAGTGAGCAGATAACTTGTTTTTATTTTCAAAAGTTGGTGATTTATAACAATTGAATATGCAACGGGGGCGCGCACCTCCTATTCCAAATATGTATGGTGGTAATCATGAAAGAATTCCTGAAAATCGTCTTCAGATTCCTCGTCCTCCACTTCCATCATCAAGTCTGCATAACCAACCACCTGTGATTGCTGGTATGTTTTATAAAACTACTAAATACATGCGCAATGTGGGATATTCTATTTCTTTCAGCTAACTCAGGAACATCAAAGTATAAATTAGATGATTATGATTGCGGTAATAGTTATATAATCTATTACACCTATTATTAATCTAAATATTTTCAGCAATTCATTGTAAATTCGGTTTTAACGCACTGTTAGATATTATTAAAATATCTCTTGCTGAATTTCTGGGAACCATGATATTGATGTACGTTGGTTGTTCGGGTATCTGGTATCCTCCAATTACATTTGGCATTGCGATTACAATTGCTGTGCAGGTATTTAAAATATTATTCCATAATTGTTATTTGCTAATGGAATAATTTCATATCAGGCATTTGGACAAATAAGTGGAGCACATATTAATCCTTCAGTTACAATACTATCAATAATAATGGGCCAAATTCACAATATTATTCTTATACCGTTTTATATCATTGCACAATTTGGGGGTGCCTACGCAGGATATGCATTATATTATGTAGGTATTGTATTTGCAGTAGATTCAGGTGTAAATAAATTTCCGCTTTAGGGTATTACTGCCAAGGAACTGATACCACAGGGTAAATGTGCAATAGGTGGTAATGTCGAACATCAAGGAACAGTAAATATTTATCATATTTTATTATAACGAGTTTGGAAGTTTATAAATTGAGTTATTATAGATGTTTGGACAAGAATTTCTGTTGAGCTTATTTTACTTTATTGCTATTTGTGCAATGTGGGATAATCAATCCGCAGATAGAGGAAATTCAATGCCTCTGAAACGTGGAATAATATATGCTACAATCTGTGCCTGCATTCATTCAAGTAATGGGAAAAGTGGCCAATTTGTAAGTTTAAATTCGCTTCGTGCATTAGTTCCCGCTACTTTCCATTACAAAACAACTTCTTTGTGGAGCGCACATTGGGTAATAATGATTTAATCTAAAATAATCGTTATATAATCATCGATATATTTTAGATCTTCTGGGTTGCTCCAAATGTTGCTGCAATAATTGCTGGTGGATTATATCGTATTATTTGGTGGTTACATAAAAAAACAAAATTTGGAAACTATTAAACATTTAAATTTTTAATTGAAAAGAGTTCTTGAGGTTGCCTATATTCAAATTCAGTTGCTCTTTAATTTAGTATTGTTTTGATTGTCAGTGTTGGTTCGTGGCTTGCAGTTATTCGACGCTTGAATAAATTGTATACATACTAGTAGTTAAATTATCAATCAAGATTATAGGTATAATTAAAAGTGAAAAAAAATGTATAACTCAAATCATGAGTATATTACTGGTCAACATATAGAAAAATTAGGTAAATACAGTTGTTGTCAGACATAACCTCTTTTATCCGTTATTATTCTTTATAATTTCAAATAATATTTTAGAACACAAAATAGCGGAAATACGTGAACGTGCTTTATTAAATATATGTGCAAAAATAGATCGTGGCATATTGTTTGATAACGATACGGCACGCTGTAAACAATTAATAGATTTATTAGTGTTTAAGTGGTTTACAATTGAACAAAATAAAAGTATTCAAAATGCGCCAGTGGTTTTCAAATTAATAAAGAAAATTATTAAGGTATATATACATAGCCATGCTTAAAACGTATTACCTCCAAATAATTTTAGAGTCAAGCTGGGAATGCTTTAATAGTATTAAAAGGCCCTCATGAGCTAATTGCAGGATTTGAAAATATAAGAGTACATATAAATCATAAATATCAATCAGAAATTGATGATATTCAAGAATATTTAAGGCGTTTCCTAAAAAATGTGGTTCCCCCTTTGGATCTGTCTGAAGTAAATACAGATAGTTTCTCAGAAAGTGATAGCAAAAGTACAAATTCAAAGAGTATTGAAGGTGTTATCAATAGCTTATCGTCATTAGAGGTGGACAATGGCAATATGTATGAAAGGTAATTATTTAGTTTAATAATTCTCTTATACTTAATTTGTAGACCTAGTGCGAACACAAATATACAATCTTCTTCATGTTCACGTCAGCAGTCAAATCCATTTAAATACTTTGTATTTCAATGGCAGTGGTTGATATCTGCTGATAGACATGTATTAGAGTCTGTTGAGGAAACATTGAGAAATCCTAAAGAACCTTCAGCTCTATTAAATTCATGTGATTTTATTGTTGACGTTTTACTATATGATTTTCCTGCAGAAGTATTTCTGCAACGCCCTACTATAATCAAGGTAAACATACAAAATATTTTTAATTTATCTATAAAAACCCATGTAACTAATGTGCTAATTTAGTTATTGCATGATCTATTATGGTCAACACCCTCGTCACGAATTGCAACAGCAGTACTGAAATGTTTAGCAAGATTATCCATGGAATTTATGAACAGAATTCAATTTTATGATGATCCAAAGAGTCATAATTTGAAATTAAATGTAAATATAATTGTGTATGCAAAGTAGTCGTATTTCTGAGAGCTTAATGTATTTTTTATAGAATTACTGCATAAGTACAATTATTCAAGAAGAAGATTGTTCTCCGTTAAATGAATCACTTGATTGTGAAATTGAAGTCATTGATGAGACAAAGCAATTAATGAATGCACAAATGAGTATTCCTCAGTATTGTTTAAATACTATAAATGCTGTATTCGATTATTTATATATTGCTCCAGACTCTGGAGATTCGTTTCGACGTAAAAAATGCCTCATAGGTTTAAGTATTGCCTTGAGTCTATTAAAAGCGTGTATTGAGCTTTTTAAATCTTCAGTAAACGCTTGTCTTTTCCAAATTGAAAATCAGCAGCATCAACGGGCTACATTAATTTTAAAGAAGTTTACTAATACGTTCGAGAAATATGGAGAAATTTTAACACATTTTAGGTAATGATATTGTTCTGTGTAGTGCGAATAATTCAATGAAAATTTATTATAGGATCAAAGTTTTAAGTGAAGATTTTCACGAAGAAAGCAGATTGGTGCATTTGCATTTGATAGCTAATTTTGTAAATCTGTGCGATTATATTCCATCATCATACGTTGCGAAATATTTACCGGAAAATCTAAAACATGCCGTATCAAATAGTATTGTGGATCCTTCTCTAAATCGACTTTATCCGATCTTACATGCACGATTATTTGATATTGCTCTATTATCTGGTGGAGATACAGAAGCTTTGCAGTTATACAGAAACGTAACAGTAATTACGAAATCTATGAGCGCGGCCATTCAGTTTTTACAGGATTCAAAATCACTGCCTTTTACGAAAAATGTATATCTTGTAAGTGAAGCTTTACCATGTTTAGAGTTTCTTAAGAATACTACGCTCGTAAGCAGCTTCATCGATTTATGCGCAAATAAGTTGACAATGCATAGCTTTGATGCTGATATATTTATAAAAGTTGAAGGTATGATGTGTCTAGTTATAATATATTATCATTGTTAATATTTGCTTGGATTGTAGATATTTGTTTGAAACTGTTATCGCACGCAGAAAATGATATTCGATTGGAGGCATATAAATCCTGTCAAAGGAAGATTCTGAAGACTGTTGGGGCCAAATTAAATACTTCGAAAAGCAGTTTACCGGGAAGTCAAATACTGTTTTTACTGCGGCCTAAAATTTTATGCGCAATTGCTGCACATGGCACGCAAGATCGGTTGAACGAGATTCGATCGTTTTCTGAAGACATCATTGTGCATATTATAAAATGCAAAATTTTGGTATCAGAAGAAATATGGGAAGAAGCAATCAGTTCATTAATACCTGTTATGCCAATATTAATAACACAGATTGGAGTGCAAAAATCTTTGATTGGGCGTAATTTGTTAGCGATATTAGATCCGGATCGATGTCGCCAACTGAATCTTGGGGCTTCAGATGTGTTACGATTAAATGCTGCGTGTTTGTTTGTCAAGAATAATGAAATACGGTTGGAAGCAGTATCTCGATTATGTTGGTTGTTAAATTTATCGAAAGAAACTTCAGATGCCCGTGAAAAAGTGAGATTGCTACCACACCTTAATAATTTGCATGATAAAGCATTATCCATGGTTTGTCTAATTGATCGACCAGCAGACTTTAAAACGTTGAGATTGAACCAAACGCATTTTTATCAGACAAGCAGCTTAAAACAAATAATTGATTTGCTTGCTTCAAATAACGTGGAACCAGTTATTCGACGTTCGGCAGTAACACAAATGAGCGTCATGTTAGAGGATCCTGTCTTGCATTCCATTTTCTTGGAGAATAATGGATTGGTAATTATTAAAGATGTAATGTACTCCGCATTAATTGAAAATGATTACCAAAACTACCCTGATTCGATCGTTCCTTGTTTGAATGCTTTGAAACATTTATGTGTATATAATCCAACTGTAAGACAGGAAATAAGTCAGTCGGAAGAATATATTTCATATATACTCAGAGGTAATTATAGACATCATAATTAATCTATAGCTATTTTAAAAACTTTCATCAATTGGTTGCAGGTATTTTCTTATTTTGTACCGAAGAACGCATAAAGCAGGACGGTGCTATATTATTATTCCTTATTGTGTTTGCAAATTTTATCAAAGGATCACCAGTGAGAAACGAATTTAGCATTCTGCAGATACTACAACAATATTTAAATTGTCCATTTCTAACTAAGACCCATTGGAACACGGATGAATATTCTATGAAACAGTTTAAAGGTAAAGTAAAATTTCTCTTGCAAAATGTCTTTATAGTTTTATCTGAGTTTAGATTTACTGCATAATAAATGGGCGCTAAGTTCGCTACAAATTCATTGGAATCTAGAATGGTTCAGTGATATTGATGATATTTTAAAATCAACGAGCTTGGAATATGATAACGGCATCTTTTCAAAAGCTCTGAAAATGAACCATAGTGATCTATTGGCGCTAAAAAACTCATCAATTGAATATTTATTAAAAACGAAATTGGAAGATATTTACAATTCTCAGAGCCGTGAAATATTAACGAAAAATATTTATATTATTATTGTGTAAGTACTGAGACTTACACAAGTTAATGATGATGTCACTAATAATGTATTATTTTTTAGTTGTTTAAAACTACATGCTTATGTAAAGGACTCTAATCTTACTGATAACATTTCCACCTTTGAATGGGAAAAAAGCCTTTCACGTGTTATAAATTCTCCTCCTGCTGGCCAAGAAGACAATATTATATTAACTCATGTAATACGATTGCTGAGTTACATTTTACCTCACTTGGAATATAATAACAATTTTATTACTGCATTGTTGTCAAACAACAGTCATTATTTTGCTACTCTTCTATCACAAGAATTTACAGATGCATTGGAGGAAGATGAAGAAAAGCTGTTAAATGCACTCTTGCATCTAGTGAAAACAGTGACCAATGCATCTCCAATATATACTCACAAGAAAGTCATTTTAAAAGAAATGAGCTATATTCATTTGGGGAAAATAATTGTTAATAATCTTCAAAGCAATGGTGCACAGGAAGGGGGCCACTTTTACAATTTAGCATATCTTGATAAATTGTTATCTTGCCTCGTGAATTTGACTGGGACTTATGGATGGAGCGGCAGTAAAGCTAATGAAAAACCAAAAGTTATATTCGAAAAGTTATCTGAAATTTCTTTTGAATTGTTATCTTCATTTCATTCCGGTAAAGGATCGGGCGCTCCACACACATTAATGGGCTTAAGCATTACGAGGAATATAATTTTGATATTAAATCATTTTTTAGCTGAAGTGCAACATTTTCATATTAAGGTAAGCACTAACTAGATTTAGACATTGTTATTTTAAACATCGTAATGAACATTACAGAATTGGGAAGAATACTTTGTATCTTCAGATATTAATCGTAATTCAATATTGCTAAATATTTTTAATTTGCGACTAAGTCGCGATGTTACATTACGGACGGCTTCTTTACATTTATTATGTGGTTTAGCAATGTCTCCAAAATTAGCAGCTACAATGATTAAAGGTGATTACATTTTTTTTAAAGGATATTAAACAAATTCCAACATGATCTTATTTTAGATATTGCAACGCGGACTCAAACAAGTTTTTGGAAAATATGTATCAATATAATTTGTGATTTAGAAGAAGCAAGTATTGTGCGTGAAACCGCTGCACTGTTGCTTGCGAATATTTCAAGTCACGTTATGGTGTGCCCGGATACCAAAAATGCACTTCTCATGGGATTATTGAATACTAAATTCGCAAAAACAACTAACACGCTTGAAATTCAGCAAAAAACATTAACATCAATTTTAGATGGGTGTAATTTTTTCACGGTGGTTTCAATTATATTGAAAAACATATACACGTCCAATGTCTTCCGTTTACGTGAATTTCGTGAGGCACATTATAATGAAATTTGTGATGATGATGATTTTATGTTCATTTATCATAAAACTCTTCGCAATGATATGAGTATAACATTTTCAGACAGTTTAAATTTGCAAAAACAAAGAGATAGCACATTTGAAAGTAAATTTAGTTTAACTTGTGCTGGAGAGGTGAGAACGTTAGCAATGTTTATTCATAACTTGGTAAACATTATGCCGCAGTACATGACAATAAAATTACACGAGGAGGGAATAATTAAATTACTTTTCAAGTAAGTTTAAATGAGGATTGATACAATAACATAAAACTTCGTTGGGTTATAGGTGCGTAACATTGCCAAATATTCAAATAGAAGATACATCGGACGTCATATTTTGCACTGATTTGTTACAAATGAATTCAGCAGTTTGTGCGATACTTGGACAAAGTGCATCTTTAAATAGAAATTGTTTACTGACAATTGCTAATGCAAGGGATTGCTTAAATACTGTAACCACGTTGTTTGATTCAGCTTTATATCGTAAGTTACAAATATGGACGAATTAGATGGGAAGCGTGGAAAATTAATCACAAATTTTAGTTACTTCAATACCAGAAATACTCTATTTGCGAAACAAATTGTGGACAAATATATTCAGACTATTGGAAGTATTATTAACACCAATAGAAGGTGGCGATAAATTGATAGAACAAGGAGGTTACAATAGAACCACTTTAATTCTTCAATTCCAAGAACGAAAGCATATATTCCTACAATCTTTATGTGAATCTATTAGCTCAGAATTGTCAAATGGTATTTTCATTATTAATTCAAAGTTTAATAATACAATTATTAATTTCAGATCTACAAATATCGGCTTTAAATTCACTGACAAATTTAATTAGGTGTTCTGACGTTTCCATTGATTCATCCAATGAAGAAGATGGTAAGCTGTCAGCTCGTTCTTCAATTCAAACGCTGTTTGATTCGACTAAAACCGCAAAAAGCAATTATAGTAATTCAGCATATATAAACAAAGAAAGCGCACTTGATATACTGCAAGATGTTTATTTCGGAGATACGTATAAACAACAATTTATACCACAACCTGTAAACACGGAGGACGAATGGTTGGCTGGTGCAGAACTCTGCAAATTGTTGGTAGAATTATATGAAGTTCTAGCTTTGCACCCAAATAATAATTTTAGAAAGAAACAAATGGTTTTGAATTCTTTATCGGGGCTTTTAGGCATATCGAATGCAGCAAAGGATTATGCGCTTCATAATGCATTTTTAATAAAAATCTTGGACCAGGTAAAACAAATATATGTTCAATTATCCTTAGAAACTGTTGAATGTTTACGAAAAGCATCAGATAGAAAAAGGGTGACTGTGTTTTTGGATGACTTGGAAGCGCAACTCGGATTAATCATGAATTTTATGAACGGTTACGAAAAGGCAAAAGATCATGTTGCTAAACTGGGTTTGGCAGACATTATACATAAATTGTGGCATTGGTTTATGGCTCAGAGAAACTTATTACTCTTAGCTCTTAAATTACTATGCACAATGACTTATAAATCCCCAGTTGCTATTTCTTCGTTGATATTAACATCATCAACTATCGGTGCAACACATCGCAAAACGCCAAACAATACATCGCTATTGCATCAAGTATGTACAACAATTGAAAAGGAAATGGAAATGTTGAGTCGCACTCATACTCTCGAACCGCTGGAATTGAGTTTTCGAATATTATTAAATGCAATGGCAGTTAGCGAATGCCGATTTATTATAATTAAGAGCCATTTTTTACAAACGTTTCTTAAATTGCATCCTGCGTTGACCAAGCGTCAAAAGTCTTGGGAATCTGTCGAATTTTATTGGCTACAATTTTTGGAGGAATTTACTGCATATCCGGAAGGACAAATTGAAATTACGAAATCTAATGACATATTCCACATTATACTTTTATTGTGCGGATCTCCAAATGAAAAGAATAGATTTCAGGCATTGTCAATATTAAGAAATGTTGCATTCCATCAAGGAAATCGTTCAAGGCTAATTGGTTCAGGTATTATTTTATTACGCGCGCATTATTTTTATTTAACAAAAATACTTTTGTTGTAGACGGCGTCATCAATATTTTAAATACGCGGTTTGGTACGTTAATTATTTCGGAAATTGAATTACTCGTTTCAATTTTACGATTTTTATCAGCCAACTGCCAAAAGGCCAAAATGATCTTCAAATGCGCTGGCTTAGATCAGCGAATCATGGAATTTTTGCGTATGGCCCATATTGGCCATTTACAAAATGTTCCAGAAAAACTAATTTCCGATGCAGATTATGTGTTAAGTTTAATTCAGGACGGAGAACAAACAACATCTCCGAGATACTCATAATATTTAATAATTTTCATTTTTGGTTCATTTATTGTATTCATTTTTACTATAATTTTATTAAACACATTTGTATTTAAAATTTACATTTGGTTTTGTTTTGCGCCATTAATAATTTGCCAACATTTTGCGACTTGTATGAAATGTGTTTGTTGTACAAATGACTCACGACTCAATCGTGCTTGACATCCCAGTCGAATAGTGATGATTTTTATGAATAATTTATAAAAAACAAAATGCTTTAGCAAACAGTGCGAGCAAGAAAAATGTGTGAGTGTCGTAATGTTGGCGCGTGCACGCGTAGCACAGGTAAGAACAAGGAGCGTAAAAGAAGACCGACCGCCGCCACGTGAAATGATGAATGTACGTGCAACTCATGGCCACGCGCGCGACGTACTTAAGCACACCGCGTACCTTTCCCACGATCCACGCCGCTCACAAATCAGCAACTTCTCTTTTTATGCGTTCAGTCGCCTCTCGCTTTCAGCTCTTTATCTGGCATTGTTGTTTGCCGCGGCTGGGATGCCCACATGAGCGGTGTATCTCTATGCACGCGTCGAGCGCGCGTTCCGGACCCGATTGTAAAGTAGGTAGGAGTCTTATATCTACATCAATGCATTATCTGCTGGCCGCGCGCCCATCTCTGCGCTTCGCTCTTGGTCATTATAATGCGAGCCGACAACGGAGGAACACGCAACAAGCGGGTCCTGGCGCGGGATGCGAGAATAATATAACGCGCGTTCCGACACGATAATCAGGTTTTGAGTCGCTGTTTCAAACGGTTCCAGCGCTTGTCCCGCTGTGCCTAATGCCACTATTTATTTCTTGTTTAATATTCAAACACCTCCAAGGAAGAGGAACAAAATACTGCATATTCGTACCAACATTATAATCCTTCAGGTTTATGAAGCGACAACGGACAGAACGGAACTTCTATTAGCAAATAATTTTTCCATTTCAATTTGCTAAATGCATTGAACATTAATATCCTAAGGGAAATAAAAGTAGGAGTGCCGTCCATTGAACTTGACAATTATAAACACTACAACAGTAGCATCATGCGGGCATGCGATAGTAATGCTTGTTTGTCCTTTGGGTGCAATATTTCAATTTATACCCTTTACGGCGGAAATTGTTCGAGAAAGTTTCCGGATAAACTATTCAATGTTCAAATAGAAAAATAAAAGTGGTAATATGTTTGAAACATCATGTGCAAACGAAGCGCACATTGAGGAAAATGCGCGCGTCCTTATTATTGATCCTGCAGCATCCCTTGCCTCGACTGTGAAGCGGCAGAGGCAGTAGCCGTCCAACCTGCTTGGTTGCTGCATGAACAAACACGATTAGTTCAACCGCCACCGATACCACCGCACACCTTCGCGAAGTTCGCGCTGCAGCCGACAAATATTGCACACAATGAGCACATTATAGTGCACTTGCATCCCAATTACGTCATCCAACGAAAAAGTGCGCAAAATGTACCCAATACGTTCATTCAATAAGAAGCGCACAACTCGAGTAATAAATTTAAGCGTGAAATTGACGTCACTGATACCACAATAATAATAATAAAGTTCTTCGATAAATTAATCCGAAACAATTTGTACCCGGAGTAGAAACAACATAGTGAAAAGGAGACGTTATGATGATGCGCCTTACGAATTGGCGAATATCGTTGTTATTGTTCCTGTTGTGCTTTGTACATATATCGCTATCGAATCCGGATGCAAAACGGCTCTACGATGATCTTCTCAGCAATTACAACCGTCTGATTCGTCCAGTGAGCAATAATACCGATACCGTACTGGTCAAACTGGGTTTGCGTCTTTCGCAACTCATTGAATTGGTGAGCAATTACAATTTTATCGCTTGTTAAAGGACGACAAATTGCCTCTTATATGTCCCATGTGAGATATAACAACTGCTTTCCGGTTTTGCAAGTAAAAAAAACTTTAAATTTCATCGTAAATTTAATCCTCAAGTTGCGCCCTTTTTGGGATATGGAACTATTTTGTTGTCAACTTGAACAGGGTGGGTGAACGCCCATTTTGATCGTCATCACGTGTTTTCGAATGCGCAAGTGTGCGCGTTCATTCTTTTTATAAAACACTAACCATGGTTTATATAACAATTTAAATTTACTTTTATTGCAGAACTTAAAAGATCAAATTCTCACTACAAACGTTTGGCTGGAGCATGTAAGTCATGAATTTATAAATTTAAAAGTTTTATGTTCTGGAAAATTTATAGTTCTTTTTTTATTCCTTCAGGAATGGACTGATCATAAATTTATGTGGGATCCGCAAGAATATGGTGGTGTTACCGAACTGTACGTGCCATCCGAACATATTTGGCTGCCAGACATTGTCCTTTACAACAAGTAATAACAATTTATTATTCGTATTTAATTATTAAATTTATGTATTATAATTATTTAGTGCTGATGGTGAATACGTTGTTACCACAATGACAAAAGCAGTGTTACGCCACACTGGAAAAGTTTTATGGACACCACCAGCAATTTTTAAATCATCGTGCGAAATTGATGTACGTTATTTTCCGTTTGATCAGCAAACATGCTTTATGAAATTTGGATCTTGGACTTATGATGGCAATCAGGTATGACTTGCGTCATTTTATCATCAAAGCCTAGCGTTAAATGCACAAACAATTTACAGATTGATCTAAAGCACATTAATCAAAAATTGGGAGAAGATAAAGTTGAAGTCGGAATAGACTTACGAGAGTATTATCCCAGTGTTGAATGGGATATTCTTGGAGTACCAGCTGAACGACATGAAAAATATTATCCTTGCTGCGCCGAACCGTATCCTGACATATTTTTTAATATCACTCTACGACGCAAAACACTGTTTTACACTGTCAATCTCATTGTTCCATGCGTTGGTATTTCTTACCTATCCGTATTGGTATTCTACTTACCAGCAGATTCCGGAGAAAAGATTGCGTTATGTATTAACATTTTACTATCGCAAACAATGTTCTTCTTGCTCATCTCCGAGATTATACCTTCGACTTCGTTAGCATTACCGCTGCTGGGAAAATATATATTATTTACCATGGTGCTAGTCGGGTTATCAGTAGTAATAACAATTATTATTCTGAACGTGCATTATCGGAAGCCATCGACGCATAAAATGGCACCTTGGGTGCGCTCATTTTTCATCAAAAGTGTTCCCAAACTCCTTTTGATGCGCGTTCCGAAAGATTTATTGACCGAACTTGCTGCCAATAAAATTAACACATCGGGACGCTTTATGATGGCAAAGCGCGAATTGGAAAACATGCCATCCACTGCCTCGTCCTCTTCATCAAGTTCAAGCTCATCGCGCAACCGACCAGGATGCAACGGTCTCCATTCAACTTCCACCACAAACAGGTAACTATGAAAGTCATTGTTGAGAATAGTGTAAAGTGCGCTGTTTTTAGATTGCGTTATTTGGCTGGTGGACTTGGAGGTCGTTTGGGATATAATGGATTACCATCGGTATTTTCAGGACTAGATGATAGCGATACTGGTGCGCGAAAGAAATATCCGTTCGAATTGGAGAAGGCAATTCATAATGTTATGTTTATTCAACACCACATTCAACGCCAGGATCAATTCAATGCGGTGAGCCTTCGCTTATAATTTCCTACTTTATCTTTCGCATATACATTTAAAGTGATTCTATCTCCAACTCACCAACTATCATCCATAAACAACTTCCATGTTATGTGTTTACATTTTAATGTAATGTATGTATGTGCCTTCTAGGTGTTTCCCCCACAAGCCCACTTTCCAACTTTATTTCTTCACATTTATAATCATGGTGTCAATGTAAAAAATCTATTTTCTATTTTATCGATACTCGAATGAAGGAAGACCAAGACTGGGGTTTCGTAGCAATGGTGCTGGACCGTCTGTTCTTGTGGATGTTTATTATAGCGTCGTTGGTCGGCACGTTTGCCATCCTCGGTGAAGCGCCTTCGCTCTACGATGATACCAAACCCATCGATACGGAATTGTCGTCGGTGGCCCAGCAGCAATATTTGCCCGAATTCGAATTTTGAGTTAATCCGTTCGTACCGTCAACAATTTTTAAGTTACTATTCGATTTCAGTTCCATTTCGTTTAATTTGCAAATCTATCACCTATCATCATTCTCTCATCACTTGCCTACCCGTACGGCAGCGTTCGTGTGGAATATTAACGAACGATCAATATATTGATTTTGATTTTTGTTCATATGAGTTCATATGATAAAGACTGTATGAAGTCGTACTAAAATCATCGTTCGTAATATCTTAGTAAGTAACCATTCATCCATCAATGAAAACGCACATTTGCATGCAACGTATTTTTGGGATTTTCAAATTTTTTTCAAACTATGTCCCATTTTCTAAAGCGCTGCCATCAATGACAAGAAGCATTTTTGAGTTTTTAGAAAATGGGACACTTGTAAAAAACAAACCAATCGTTTAGTTTCTTACTGTATAAAGCCCGCCACCAAACGCCTCCGAAGACACCAACCAAATTTACGATCACATTGTGTATTGGCATAAATCAATGAAAAACCGAACAACAACATTATGTATATATAGACAACACTATCAAATGTAATTTCAGATTTACGACTGCATAGGCAAATCTGACTTTGCATTTGTGATATGCTGAAGAACCACCAACAAAGACCCAATTGAGCGAAACTCCTTTTACCTGTTGCAGCACGAAGTGGAATGTCTTTATTTTCTTGACTGAAATGGCTTGTTTTATGCATTTTGAGACAGCGTTCGGCGCGCAGATGATCTTATTAATATGCGCTTTCTTGTAGGAGGATCAAGATTGGGGATTTGTCGCAATGGTACTCGATCGTCTATTTCTTTGGATGTTTATGATTGCTTCGCTGGTTGGCACGTTCGCCATCCTCTGCGAAGCGCCCGCACTCTACGACGACACAAAGCCGATCGACATGGAGTTGTCGTCCGTTGCTCAACAACAATTTCTGCCGGATTTCTAACAGTCAAATTAAGCGTTACAACAATTTTAAAATTTATGAATCAAACACCAGACGCAATGCAGCGATGCAGCAGATTGATAGATCAAGTGCTCAGCGCAATTATATTTATAACTTTACTTCAATCAAAGGAATCAAATTAACGTTTAAGAAACGAAACACCGAAACATAGGCAATTATTATTACTATTATTACTAGTAATAAGTAATAAGGATATTAACTACTATATGCATACATTCGTAAACTCAGTAATTGTAAACGTACTCGGATGATACCTATATTACTAATCTTACACGTTACCACTGAACATAGTATACTCAATATATTTGTCTAAGGAATCATTGCATGGGCAACCTCTACTAACTATCACTATACATAAGATGCGAGAAACACCAGTGCACGCATTAAAGAAGAAGAGAACACGAAAAATAGATGACAGAATACGTAAATATATTCTTATTATCAGTTGAATAATTCATAAGGTATGCATAAAAAATAAAACGACAAATAGCCAACATTCTTCCCTATGTTTGCCGTTCCTCTAAACGCGTCGCCAATGCGACCTAAACAAATCTCTTCTGTTTCAGCTGCTGCCGATTGGAAGCAACCGAATGGCGTCAATCAGCAAATACGCCACCATAACGAATTGCTCGTTATGGTTTGCTTTGCAGACGCCTCCGAGCTTTATCGGTTTTTATGTAAACATCAAAAACGAAGATTCCTAGAAGTTGGACGTGCTGGCTTTGACAAACCGAAGCGCACGTGGAACAGTCCATGAAAAAGAGCGCGCACGCGCAACACAAACATCCGTTCGCTCATTAAATTAACGCACGTTTGCAAAGTGCTCGTTTATGAAAAGAAGGAAGATTAAGCGAAGAAGAATTTTGCAGACATGAGGCATTTATTTGTTTGTGCATTCAAATCCATTAAAACCATTCAAAACGCAACTGTGTCATGAGTGTCAACACATTTATTAAAAAATCGGTTAGCATTTTATTCCCCATGAATTCCCTAAAGATTGCGTATGTTTTATAGGGGTTGAATGAGTCGAAAAATATTAAAGGGTTTCCGAATGAAGAAATGAGTCAGCATAACTTCCCTGTTTTTAGGTAAAACTCGGTCAATAAAGAAGTTGACTATTAGTGCATAACTTTGATTCAAGGAGGTGTGAACGGTACCTTTATGAATTGAAAAAATCATCCGGATGGCATTACATTCACAAATAGTGATAGCATTCATCAGCACAGCTCACCCATCGTCAATAAATCGATGAAAGATGTAATCAATCCGAGCATGATATGCGTTTCTGATAGAGTTGAAACCCTTTTCATAAATAGTACTTTCTTCGCAACAAGCACAACCGAGTTACCGTTCGTGATCGCATTGACTACGATGATTATAGCTTCTGCTAATGCATGCACAATTTAAATTCGCTATCGATCTTAGATAATAGAGAGAAGCAAATCGATCAAGTGAACGGATTCAACGGATCACCGATTATATCGAGTTCTCCAGCCCAGGTAAAATTGCAACCCCTCGATTGGCTTTCATTAATTTGATAAATTTGTTATAGTATGATAATGAAATGCAAGTCAGAGCAGAATCGATTAAAATCACAAAAATGCATATTCATGAGGCGGCATATAATGAATGACAATTCTAAAACGGGATCTGAAACTCTGGGGAGTTTACAATTGAATTGACACGTGGTTTGAGTGCATTCAATGCAATTTTTTCATCCATCTTTCGTTTAACGTGTTGTGTTTCATAAAGCCGCCGAAACAAAGTTTACTCAACGGCGGCGGCCAACAGTTAAGTTGGAAATTATTGGCCATGGCACGTTTCATCCGTTTAGAGAAGACTGATGCGTGTGGCTTCTTCGTTCATTGCTTTGCAGCATCCCCCACGTTGACCGTTAATCGATGTTGATGCGAACCGGACGTGTGCCGGACACAAGAAACCCAAGCCGCACGGCGCGCTCAACAAAATGCGCGACGAAAATCTTTGATGTCTTGGATTTACGTCCCAAGCGGATATGAGTTAAGTGGGCGTTCTGGCTCGAATTCGTCTTCACTCGACGAAGAAGTAATTCGTTTAAACGCATCATTGCCATAAAGTCGAATGTGCTAACGAACAGAAAGGCAGGTCCCTTAATTAGTAGCTGAAAGAGTATTAAAATGTTGGGCGCCGATGCGTCTCCGACTGCGATATAATCGCGTAGCGCATTGATGATGGTGGGCCGTGTGTGACGAACACCATCGCGCATCAGGCCAAGCTTTGATGGTGATGCCTTCATTATAGAATTATAAGTGGACCACACGCATGCTTTTAACGCGCTTCAATATGGATGCTGGATGCCATTACGAATGTGAGGAATATTGCCGCGGTGTGGTTGCGCATCTCAAAATGCACGCAGGTTGACTGGTCAGGCAGCCAGCGCGCACGGCGAGCTACTAACAAATAAACACGCATATTATCATGAAAAGTAATCAAACGAGTGCCACCCGAGAGAAGATGCGCTTCCACTTCGACCGTACGTACGTCTCAATTATTGAAGCTGCGAAGACAAAGCAAAAGGTTGAAATGCTGGTATGACTGATGTGATTTGTGGTCTAGGTGTGCCAGATACCATATCAAAAGCTAATAGTGTTGTCGGTGTAGATAATTAGATAATAAATAGGAAAATAGTCGAGAAGATCACGGCACGTGCGCTCGGATATTTGTTTAACGATTCAACGTCTGTCTACTTGATGCAAAAATAATCAATATGCGTGAGAAATGCAAACAATGTAGACTTGAAAGATCATCCTTGATAAGCCGATTACTGTTTTCAATACAACTAGTTTTACTAGATGTTAAATCTACCTGGATATTAAGATATTTTCTTGGGTGTATTTTGGGTAATAATTATGATAATTTCTACCTTCCAAAGTGAACTTTTTAGGTGAATACTTTTTCTTAAAAAAACATAACAGGAAGCTAGACCATTAGCATTATAACTGACGCGTATTAGATGAATGATTCAAACTATTTTGGAATAACGAATAACAAATCTAAATTAAAGGTAAACCCTTTCGTTTGTAGTCCATAAAACGATTTGCCCCAGTTTTAGAGACGAATTATACTTGCTGCTACCATAATTTATATATTCAGTGATTATTACATATTGAAAGCAGGGTAAAACAATCGTGGCACGAGAATACGAATGGAAAGGCGCATTAAATGAAGAAGAAGTGCACGGGTGGTCTGCCAAAAAAGGTCCAGCACACACGCCTGTTCCTCTTCTTCGTTTTCGGCATGCACGTGAGCCGAGCTCACGTATTGCCTGAGCATGTTTACCCAAAATATGTATAATAACCGGGCAAATCACAACTCCATAATCTGTAACATAATAATTATTGCAATATGTGTATACAGTTTAATTGTTTCTTTCCTTTTTGGGTTGAGCGGGCAAATTGTTTCATTCGCCCTCTTGCTTTGTGATATGCGCCCATTTGGCAGACGTTTGCCAAATACTCAGCTGCAGTTTATGTCTATAGGCAGAAGCATACCCGTGTCTGCTATAGGCGAGTCGACGGATACATATATGATAAAGTTCATATAAGAACAAGTAGCAAATTGACTACTCAGCCACGCTACGACCACACACCAAACGCATCTTGAGAAGAACGTTTAAGCGCGCTTCTTCCTCTGATTGTTGGTAGCGTTCGTGATTCGTGAGGGCCCTCCATTGACGGATATTTTATGTTCTGCGTGCGGCAGACGTCTGCAAATGACTGCAGCAGATTAATACAATATTGAAAAAACTGCAAATACAGAATGACGTTGATGGACATTAAGCTTCAACATTGTGCAGAGCGCCAATGTGCGCAAGGTGCCTCACAACTTGACTTTCATATCCTCTC